>CAJGYO010000006.1:74769690-75068742 GCA_904845875.1 Miscanthus lutarioriparius
ATGGTTTTAGATGGCAGTTTAGCTACTTTTAGTTGACCACAAAACGAAAGGCAAATATACCATCAATCAGAATGGGTGGTTTCGATAATAAAGGCTGCGAAGGAACTACATTCTAAAGTAGGAGAGAAAGGAGCACCATAGAGGAATGATTCCAAGGCTTCATGTACGGTCACCATTCTAGGTCCTATATGAACCTTCTCACTTGTTGATGAACGCATGTACAAAGTAAGACTAAACCTTAACTCTGGTAGGAGAATATAACTTGGTTCAGAAGCATTCGATACTACAAAAGAAGCTCCTATCAAAAGCAATACGTATCGTAGTAAGGTTATATATCCCCAAAGACCAAAGAAAGAAACAACGAATCTTTGCGTTAGAGAATTTTTCTAGTAAAGCCTACATCGCTCCCTATTAAGATTTTAGTAAACAGGGGTTCCTTCTTAAGATGTGAACCTAGGCAGAGCCTATAGCGTAGTAATGAAATTGGTATGGCAAGAATATTTATGTAGTGTTTCACCGTGGTTTGAAAATGTAACAACACAAGTAGAAAGCATGAATATTACATCCATTTAGACAAAGCGTGTCCCTTACTGCTCCAGTAATGCCTTGTTGAGCTTGTCAAATAAGCTTCGGATGTATTCGATGGAGCATATTGTATGATTAACAGCAACTGTTACAAATTAGTTTGGTGGCCTGAAAATCGAGACCAAACACATGATCTAAAACCATGTTAATGGAGGGCAACACACCGAGTAGAATTGAAATAAGCTTACAATTGATGCTGCATGTAGATGCCGCATTAGTTATGTCGAGAAGAATAATAATCTATAAAGGAAGTTTCTTTTATTGTTATTTGGAGGAAGCGCAGTAAAGCAGCTTGGGGTGGTTGTAGAACGACTGGAGCCTCTCCTCATTTGGAACTCTCGATCGATATAGAGGCAGGGTGTGCGTGGCGAGTTCCATTTTTACCTCCATGGTCAGATGGTTTCTTGGAATCAAAGTATAAATAAGATGAAGGAAGACAACCTGTGTCAGAGAAATTGTGTCAAGCGATACACTGCATAAAGGTGGCAAAGCAACCGCCTAAGACAACTAAAACTGCTTAATTCACCTTTATCGCCTAATGTCGATGTCTCGGTAGTAGAGCACTTTGTTGCAAATCACTATAAGACATGAATCTTTATAGCGGAGGCCCAACAAAATAGCATGATAGTTAAAAAGAACAACCTGAAATGTCACTTTCCTTTGTCCTTGGTGATAACTAAGATCATATTTATTTGGGAGCTAGCACTTGAATCCACTCGCACTCCATGGAACAACAATTTTGAATCCGAAAATGAAATTATTTGCCCCAAAACGCACTACACGATGCCCCGACCTAGTGTTCCACATTCCATCAAAGCAAAGTTGCAGGTGGGCAAAGTCGGACGCCCATCCTGTAGCCATGATCTAAACCATGTTAATGGAGGGCAACACAACTGAGCAGAATTGGAAATAAGTAGTGGGTCCATATCAGATCAGAGGCATCAATGGGCTCCTAATAGTGACTCATGACTGCATGCAGTTCATCGTAACAGCTCCTCATTCTCATTCTCACAGATTCGCAGAAGCAGAAGCAAGGATTGGGAGATTGGAAACTGATGGAGAGGACTACCATATTGATGCGTGTTCGCATCATAGGCTCAAACAAATAGTGGAGTAAGAAAACGAATCGGAAAAGGAGGAAGATTTCGTGGATGAACGCACTGCATCCCTACTCATTTGGCGAAGGGAAGGCGTGAATCGTAAGCTCAAAACTATGGCCGCGTCTCCATCATGGATCTGCAGGCACGCGCCAAGAAAGCCAAATACGATTTCACCGGTAGTGCTTGCCACGGGAGAGGACGCCATGGCAGTGTTCATAAGTCGATCCCCGACGAGCTCGGCCTGGCTGGCGATCACTCGCATCCACGCCAAGAAGAGCTTGGAGAGGGCCTGCGTCGCATCGAGGAAGGAAGGCGGCGTTCGCCCTGCCGTGGAGAGCGGCGGAGGTGGGCGGCGTTGGCGCGATCCGCAAGCCCGGCGACGGAGGAGCGAGGAAGCGTGACGGAGGAGCGAGAGAGATGACGACGTGGAGAAGGCTGAGTTGGTCGATTTATTAATGGCGGACTGGTGGTCGATTTGTTAAGCTGCGTGAGACCAAGCGCGTGTGGCCGAGGCATGCATTCTTTCTTATGTGTGGCGAGGCAAACAAACGCGCGATGATTTCATGTGATGCCCATGTGTCATATATAAGAATTTGAAGGAATATGCTAGCTCAAGGAGTCTTCATTCACACTTGTTGAAGTCGGGTTTCATGCCAAACTATATTTGTTGGACGAAGCACGGAGAAACCGAGGTTGTAATGGAAGAAGGTGAAGAAGAACAATGGGACGATGATGACATTATTGCTGAATATGGTGCCTTCAATGATACTGCAACGGGGAAAACTGAAGAAGAGGTAGTGGCAGAAGATGAGCCCGCTGATGATCTTGGTCAGGCCATTCGTGACGCACAAAGAGAATACGAAAGTGAAAAAGAGAAGATCAAGTTTGAGCGCATGCTAGAGGATCACAAGAAATTGCTATACTCAACTTGTGATGCGGGATAGAAAAAGTTAGGTACTACACTGGAATTGCTGCAATGGAAGGCAAATAATGGTGTATCTGACAAGGGATTTGGGGAGTTACTGAAAATCCAAAAGAAGATGCTTCCAAAGGATAATGAATTGTCCGTCACTACGTACGAAGCAAAACAGGTAGTCTGCCCTTTGGGATTAGAAATCCAAAAGATACATGCATGGCCTAATGACCAGGTATATATATAAAGCTACATGTATATATATACATTATATATCCTCACACTATATTTTTATATATGCAGATATGAGATGACATAACTCAGAAAGAGAAAGGATAATGATGTTGGTTTCGTTGATCCAAATGTCGTATTCAAACACCCTAATCCCCCGCTCAATGGAAAGCTGAATTCGAGAAAAATCTCATGAGGTTCTTAGTGAACCAACAAAACAAGGACATACTCTTCCCCTACAACTTAAAGTGAGTGTTAAATAATTAATGTCGATCATATGGACATTTGTTCAATTATTTGCTTACTAGCTAAGCTATCTCCCATATATATACATATATGTTGACTCTAGTTAATGTCGATCATATTTGTGTATAACAACATATCTGACAATCACTTTGGATATTGATGGTCATCGATATGGCCAATAATTCGTTGAGAATCTTAGACTCGTTAAGAAAAGAGCAAAATTAGTACCAAGACATGATAGATATTATCCAAGGGTAATATGGTCTCTCTAGCAACTATATATATCCGATCTCTTAAGCGCAACAATTATTAAAGACCAAATTAATGTTTTATTTTTTTCATTGAGCACCACATGAAACATTGCAAAGCGCCCTTGGAAAAGTTTCATTGAGAATCACCACAAAGAAAAGAAACATTGCAAAGCGCCATTACGGATGTAATCACACACAAAGTAAGTACTATCTACATTTATATATATATATAATTCAATTAACACCATGCATGGTTTCAATTCCCTGTATCTTTTTCTCGTAAAAGTGGGTTCTGAGGCAAGAACAGGAGAACAACTACTGCGGATACTATGTTTGCGAGTTTATCGGGGCGTACACAAAAAGAACTTCTAAAGAGATCCTCAAAGCATGTTATATAAATATATTCATATATTCACAATTTCTTTTGTTGCTCATATATATAAGTAATCAAGTGACCAACACACACACACATATATATATATATATATATTAATACTTTTCCTTTAACTTTTATTGAAGACTCTATGGTTGAAGAAAAAAGTCATACGACGTGACCAACTAAAAGCAATTCAAGAGACCATAGCAGGATTTTTTAATGACCAGTCCTCAACCCCTTACCGAGACGAGTCCTACAATGACATCAACGAAACATGGAAGCCAAACTAGATGGAGTGATTTTGTTATCCCAAGGATATGATATAATATACAATGCAACCTTTATTTGATATATATATATATATATATATATATATATATATATATATACACACACACACAAACACACATACATATTATATGTATATAAAATAACGTACAATATATGTATATGCATGTAATATATACGTTAGTTTCATACTTTAGTTTGTACAAAATGTTCAAACATTATAAACGTGTAGAATACGTATATTATTAGCAGCGTAGAATGCGTATTCGAAAACCAAAACGAATCATCAATTGAAAATAGAAACAAAAAAAAAAGGAAACCTTTAGTCCCGATTGCCAACCGGGACTAAAGGGCCACCCCACGTGGCCAGGCCAGGAGGCCCTTTAGTCCCGGTTGGTCTTACCAACCAGGACTAAAGGTGCACCTTTAGTTCTGGGCGCGAAACCAGAACTAAAGGAGGGGACCTTTAGTTCCGATTTCGTACTCCCGGTTCCAAAACCAGGACTGAAGACGGTTGAGAACCGGAAGTACAGCCCATTTCTCCACTAGTGCCATCTGCCTGTGCCACTGCCTACACGGCGGAATGAGGTGTTCTAGTTCTGCCGTTCTGGTGTCTGACCTCAGAGAAAGCTTTGAATAGGATCTAGCTCTTGTTGCTTAAAGGGCTGCTAGTACCGGTAGATGCATTCACTGGATAACCAGGAATGAAACTCTGCCTGTTGGTTTGCTCGTAAACGATCGTAAATTTTCAGTCGGGAACCGTGTTTTTCTCTCACATTAAACCAGCCAGCAGTAAATAATCCACGATACGATACGACCTCCCAAACAGGCTGTTCTAGAGCATGTTGATTTATGCCTCTGGTATTGATCTTTTTAACGAGCGAGGCAGTAGGATTTGAATAGGGATAGATAATAAACAAGTGCCTCGACCTGATTCATATTTTCGTACCACTGTATTTCACATCAGTTGTGAACAACAATAGCAGTGGTCTGCTATTTCGCAACTTTAGGGTATGCTATTGATGTTTACAACTTCAGGGCATCACTTATGGTTCTTGCCCTTGAGCTTGTCTTCCTGGTAATCCTGATGACCTGATCACTTCTTCCAGGCTTGGTTCTTGGCCCACCGTCAGCATCCCTTTTCACATTCATTCAGATTCCGGCCTGAAGAAGCTTTGTTTAAGCAGATCCCAAAACCCAGCCAACCCTCCCCGTAGGCCGTAGCAATGGCCAACCTCCTCACCACTTTTATCTTCCCCAAGAGAACTCTTGCTTGTTTGCTGGACACAAAATTAGTCAGCTTTATGGTGAAGGTAGAGCAAATTAGAAGGGAGTATTCTTACGCATATATGGTAAAAAATTTAGACAAAATCATTTTTTAAACATTTTTACACCCTACTTTCAATGTAGCTTCGCCCCTGAACCCAGCAATCTTTAGCAGAAAAACCTCCAAACTTTTCTACAGTGCTTTCTAAAAACAGAATTCATTTCCTAGCTTCCAAAGCCCCATAGATGATAAAGCAGCAGTACTAAGAATATTGTGAATAACGTATTTCTTATTACTATAAGCCGGACCTTTCGTACTAGTAACTCACAACAGAACATTAAAAACATCACGGGTGATGCACTGACTCCTCAATACAGAAAAGACAACTTGCCTTCTTTTTGCTTATATTATCCCTAGTCAGGACTCAGGACGTTTTATGAAAGAAACCACAGAAAAAAAAACCCTAGGTGGTACCTTCAAAGACCAAACACTGCCTGCAGAGAGCCGTTTGTGTGCCTTCTGCAGGTGCAGCTTGAGTGAACTCGTACTTAGACCAACATTCTTGCTGCAGATTGGGCACACCTTCATTTCTGGACGCTTGTGCTGCCAGTCCATAGATACCTTACCATGCAGCCTCTTATCAAGGGCAAGGAGGAGAGCCTTGGTGAAGCCATCGTTTGGCTGTGCTCGACAGTGTCCTTTCTTCAGTAAGTTCCAGGCTTTTACGAGAGTGAAACCCCTGAAAAGTACATCTCTATCATGTCAATAGCAAAGCTCCAACAAAATTCTTGTGCAGCCATTATCATGCAATTCAGTCATGGCTGGCAAAAGTTAAGACTCTTACTCTCTAAGCATCAAATAGGCAAGTATGACTGTGTATATCTAAGTGCATAGCAAAAGCTACATATCTAGAAAAACTAAAACGTCTTGTAATTTGGAATCGAATGAGTATATTATGTTCCAAATTATAAGACGTTTTTGACATTTCTAGATGCATTGTTTTTACTATATATCTAGACATTGTGTATATCTAAGCGCATAGCAAAAGCTATGCATCTAGAAAAGCCAAAACGTCTTGTAATTTGGAATGGAGGGAGTAGCTCTTTGTTAAAGATCACAAACACCATCGAGCAAGGGACCGCACATGTTCATAAAGGGGGGGGGTCATATCTCACATGAGTGGGGTGACTCCCCCATAAAATCTGCTGAGAGGCAGCTTTCACCACTGGGTGCACAGACACTAGTGACCTAGTGACTGCACATGTTCATAATAGATCTAAAATACTAACTACTCTAGTTCAGTTCAATGCAAAACAATATAAATCAGAAAACTACCAACAAACTATTTCTCGATCCTTCACCAATCAAAATTAACACTACCTAGTTTCGATCAACTTATTTCTGTCCAAGTTTACAGCAACATGTGCTTGATCCAGGTGAACAAAGAAATAGGGCATTGAAAATTTCAAGGAAATAGTATCAGTAGATCTAATTTTTTTTATTATAATATTTTCCATGAGCATAATCTACCAAACAGCCACTTGCTCATTTTAGGTGGTCAAACCCAACCCTCATGTTCTACCATATCCTTACTTCTAGTGTGTGTGCAATGGTCCTTTATGAGCATCTACGACTCTCACATGATGCTCACCTAAATTCCATCACATTTATTGTTTGTCCATATATATACAGCAGGCTGCAACTCATGCGGACCACCAAGAATTAGGACATTGCAATAAGGATCAAAACTAAGAGAACAATACACATATTTTCCATCAGTTTGTTATCTGTGCACATTTAGATTGAATGCAATTCATGCAGAACACCAAGGATTAGGCATTAAAGTTTATGGATAAAAAAATATTAGAGGATCACACATCATTGTTATGCAGCATTGTCTATGCACACAAACAAGATCGCTAACAAACTAATTGGTATGGATGATGAAACACAACTAACATATTCTATTGTATCCATGCACCATGCTTCAACCGACCCTAAATGTGTGATGGTCCTTTATGAGCACCTACGACTCACATAGCGCTCACCTAAAATTCATCAACTTCATTGTTTGTCCATATTTACAGCAGGACGCAACTCATGCGGCCTACCAAGAATTAGGACATTGTAGAAATCATATAAAATATAATATTTTACCCATCACACTATGTTTCTGTAAATATATAACCATATCAGCAAGAAGGCTGCCAGCATGTTTGCAAGTTAAAGCTATAAATCAAGAACGAAGAAACATATCCTGCTAGGTTCTTACTAATCTCTCGCAAGTGAATGTGGTCCCATTATGAGCATTTACAAATCATTTAATAATCAACTAAATTCCATCAACCTTATTCTTTGTCCGTATTTACAGAAAGACCAACTCATGAAGCCTGCCAAGAATTAGGAGATTAAGTTAAGACTTAAGAGCACACAGAGGAACATATTTACTATTTGCAGGCTATAATTGTAGAACAGGTTGATTATTAATCCACAGTTCCAGACTCCAGTTCATTTTAGCACTTCCAGAAAGGACGCTTCTGAAGGAGACATATTTTTGAAATCATACAAACCAAACCTAATTTCTCAAATTATTACCAATCCATATTTACAGCAAGACACAACTCATACATATAGCCTACCAGAGTCTTTTAGATGAACTCTAGGTCAGCTAAAACAATTAGTCTATTTGTTTATGCACATTAGAAAAACAGATCAAGTTCACTTAATAAAATAACATTGTCATTGACCATACATGAATAACAAATGAAAGGTGTTGCTAATTGATAGTCATAGATCATGTGTTGGCGGTGCAATATGAGCCTACTAAATACCAGTAAACGGAATACTTACACACGACAGGGATGACTTGAAGGAGCTACATTTGCATTTCTGATTAGTCTCAGAGGCACGTGTTCTTGTAGTCTTCACTTCTCGCGTATCAGGTGTGACCTGGGAAGTTCTTGTAGACTTAGATTTTCTGTTTGCCTTATTAATATCCTTCTTCGACATCTTACTTACACACGACAGGGAGGACTTGAAGGAGCTACGCTTGCGCTTCTGATTAGTATCAGACGCACATGTTCTTGTAGTCTCCACTTCTCGCCTATCAGGTGTGACCTAGGGAGTTCTTGATATATCAGGTGTGACCTGGGAAGTTTTTGTAGACTTAGATTTTCTGTTTGCCTTATTAATATCCTTCTTCGACATCTTACTTACACACGACAGGGAGGACTTGAATGAGCTATGCTTGCGCTTCTGATTAGTCTCAGACGCACATGTTCTTGTAGTCTTCACTTCTCGCCTATCAGGTGTGACCTGGGAGGTTCTTGATATATCAAGTGTGACCTGGGAAGTTCTTGTAGACTTAGATTTTCTATTTCCCTTATTAATATCCTTCTTTGACATCTTACTAGTGTCTGATTGATCATCTTCATTTTTATCAGTTTCAAGATCTTTATCCTTGACCAAGGAGCGCATTTTTTGCAGCTCATCCTCAAGAATTGACATCCTCTCTTTGGCATTTGTCACCTCAACTTGTAGTCTAACGATTTCATCATCCTTCTTTTGGGCTGCCACTTGCAGCTCATCTACATTCTGCGGAAGCTTTTGTGCTTGCTTTACCTCTATCTTCTTGCTCTTAATGGTCCCGCTGTAATCTTCTTCCATTGTCTTAAGCTGGTTACACACACTTTTCCGCTTGTAATGCTGAAATTTCTTTGTCCTTCTCTGATCTCAGGATCATGTAAACTTTCTTTAGTTTCCTTATCTGTTCCCTAAAATCTTTCCCACTTTTCTGGTGATCTGAATTGTCGGTACAAATCTCCACCTGACTTTCAAACTTCTTCAGTTTTTCCTGGCATTATGAGAGAAGGTAAAAAATCGGTGAGATGGACAATATGAAATCCACAATGGTCCAGGCAAACTAAACTCATGTATTTGTAATTACCTTTAGCTCAGCATTTTCAGCAGCCAAATTCGAAATACAACTTTTGAAATCCTCCAAATCATCCTCAGCAAGTTCTGGTTTGAGCACACAATGGAAGGTTTGACTTTAACTTCCAAAATAATAAGTTGGAATCTCAAAATGCAACATGGAGATCCAGTGAACAACTGAATATACAAGGTGCCAAACATATACTTTGTCTTTTAAACAGCTGTAAACCATATGGAAAAAAAGGCAGACCCAATGCGGAGGCTCCCACATGAGGGGGGCTGGGAAGGAAAAACAAAGCAAGCCTTCCCCATAAAATCCAACTGGATTGACACAACTGTAAAGCCCAATTAGGTGGGAAAAATAACCCGACATTCAAGTTCTTGATAAAGAAACTAGTTTGTTGTACAAGTCTAGGCTGCTGTAAGATCCAAAAGTAAATAAAATAATGCACACACATGGCATAGTCAACAACAGTTGGAATCTCAAACTGCAACGTGTAGATGTAGCTACCATACAAGGTGTCAACTTCTAGTGTGGTGACTGTTTTACAACAATGTAATCTTATCTTTAAGAGACAACTCTAAGCTACACAATGCACAGCAGAAACAAATAGAGATGAAGCTTTTTCATTCTTATTCTTATAGTAGCAGCAAAAGTAGGCTCAGGAAGGGCAGTTGCCCACGACGAACCATAGAAAGCAGAATGAAATTTGGACAGATATGTATTATATACCTAAAGAGGACAAACTAACTTCAGTAATCGAGAGAGTGCAATCAAACACAGAAAGTAACGAACTGTAACTACAAAAGAGCCCATATCATAAAGAATGAATACGAAGTGGAACCCACGAAGCCAAGGTAATGGTTACTACGCCAGAATTACTCAAAAAAACAGGTTTCAGTAGCAGCCCAAGTATTTTAAAAGCGGACCAGTATCAAGATAACGATGAAACCTAAAGAGGAACAGTCGAAGCTGGGGCCAAGGAACTTGGTTCCTCTCCTTCCTTGCCTGCGAGCTTCTGGTAGCAGTGAATCTGAAGCTCCTTGCCGCCAAGACGCGCCGCCATCCCAGCCTCAACGACTCTCTTGCGGAGCTCCTCGTGCTTACAGATCTGGAAGTAGAGATGGCGCAAAGAAAAAAAGAAAACCTAGCGCGCGTTAGCGGCGGCGGCGAGCTGGCCTTCCCCGAATCCAATCGCAAAGAGGAACAACCCGCAGACGGGGACCCGAATCGTTCGTACCTGCTGGAGGCAGGCCTGGGATATCTCCTCGCGCTCGCGGAGGCCGCTCTGCAGGAACTGGAGCTCGGTGATGAGGTGCTCGCGCTCGACGGAGAGCTCCTCGGCCTGCGCGTACGCCTGGCGCAGCATCTTCACGAGGCGGTCGTACGCGCGGCGCCACGCGGGCAGGTAGACCTGGCCCGGAGCGGGCGCCGGCACCAGCGCGCCGCCGTCGTCTCTGGCCATGGAATCCGCTAGAATCGGAGAGCAGAGGGAGGCGGAGCCGCGGAAGGGACGGCCGCCGCTTGGGGTTCCTGTGGAGGTGCGGTTTGCGCCTCGAGGAGGAGAGCGGTGGCCGCGTGGAACGGACGGAGCGGAGGGGAGATGACCGTTGGATGCGGGGGCCGGGGTTTAGGGTTGGTTTGGTGGGCCCCGCCTGACATTCACGGAATTTGAACAGGAATGGGCCGGTTTTGCCAGAGAGGGAGTCATTGGCTTCTTGGATTTGGATGCCTGGATGAGTAGTCGGGCCTGGGCCGCTGGACGCAAAAGGAGTAGCTACGCCAGATTCGAGTTCTTGACAAAAACTAGCAGCTACTCCATTTTTTTTCCACACTGTTTTCTGAAAACAAAATTGTTGGGGGTACGACCTCGGATACCCACGATAGACTATATAGGCTGCGCCGTCAGGGGTGGTCCAGCCCACAAGACGAAGCCTTGCGGAGCACGACGCTGCTCGGCGCGCGCCGTAAGACATCGGGAAGATATCCTGAAGATACGGCGTAATCTGTTAGATATGTTACGATTCCGTGATTCCTGTAATCTGTTATTACTTACCGGTTATCTGCTAGATCTAACCGACTCGTAACCCTATCCCCGGCTATATAAGGCGGGTAGGGGACCCCTCAAAATGGATGCAATATCATACGATAGCCAATACAAACCAACAGACCATAGGAGTAGGGTATTACGTCGTGCTGATGGCCAAAACCTGTCTAACTCTTGTGTCTCTATTGTCTTCTTGTTTTTGATTACGTGCACCTCTGTCGATCAATCTACCTTCGTGGGAAACCCCTCGGAGGACTGTCGAGCATCTTTTGTCGACAGTTGGCGCGCCAGGTAGGGGTATGCGTGATGTTTCTATGACGAACAAGATGATACGTTTTGCAGCCTCTTCATCCTCTCCAAAGCCCGGCCAGAACTTTACGGTCGGATCGATCTCCTGGGTCATCAATGCTGATGGAGACGGAGAGATCATCGAGCCGGTGCAGATCGATTCTGCGCCGACCACACCAACACCTGCAACAGCAGATCTGATCTCGGAACCGCCTTCGAGGTCGTCTTCACCAACAACTCGTCGCCTGTTCCCCTGCTATCTGAGGAAGCAGATCGACAACGACGATTTGATTGCATCCATCGATCAGGTCGGCCAAAAGCTCGCTGACTGCCTCTTCCTCGTGGAATCGGCTCTGACCACTCTGGTTCAGCGCCGACCACCCTCTGATTCCGATCTATCGGAGGCTGATTAGAAAACTCCAGGGGTTACGGCCGCCATCCATCAAGATGCCCTAAGGGGCAAATTCGCCGACCAGGTGGGAGACATCTATCCTCTCGCTGACCCGATCGCCGACTAGCTCTCACCGACTATCAATATGCTGTAAATTGGCCAACGTCCCGAAGCATCCCTCCACACCATCCTGGAGGAAAATCTAGACTCTGAGTCCCAGGGCTCTACGGAGACTGTCGTCGAAACCGTCGTCGTCCAACCTCCTTTCCCACCCTTCTGTGGAGGTGGGATTTTTAATGTCAGCATCGACAGCCCTCCGTGGGATGAGAAAACTGATGAGGATCGCGCAGCTCGTGTTAACAGAAACGCCAATCGTGTGCAGTGCCGAGTGAATGAGGCCGCCATTATGCTAGCTGAGGCTACTCACAACGGAGAGCAGCTCGACTCGCAAGGGAGGCCACGCCCACTCTGCCGCAACCTCGACGATGAATTCGTCCATGTCGACGGCCACGATGTCTACAAGACCCTAAGCGTCAACTTGGACGTGGCCGCTAATGAGCTCGCTCGGCTCGAGCAAACACCAGCGGTCGCCAAGGTCGCCACAATGCTTAAAGCTGCGCACTGCCAGGTCAACGAGATCCGCCAGGATCAAGGACCTTCCTACTCGACAAGCTTGAATCACTGATCCACCGCGCCAAGATCCAATCGTCGCCCCGGCAGAAGCTGTTTTGCCGATCAACATCGTGATGATGGACAACCCCTCTAGGGGGGAGCTAAGGGGAACCGCATCAACTACCCTCGCTAACTCGACCAAGAAGTCAACCAAGATGTCCGAGCGCACATCAACAATCTCTGGGATGCGCGATGTCATATCAACGGGCGCCGTTTCTCTCACCATGAAGAGGAAGTTCGCCGGCGTCAAGAATACGAGCAAGAGTTTGGTAATTTGGATACAGCCCTCTAGCCACTTAACGCCGGCAATGCTGCAGATCCCGACGGTGATGATCCTAAAGGGCCCCGAGCATTCACAAGAGCACTCCAAACACCCCAGTGGCCCCATGGTTTCAAAATCACCGAGGTCGAGCCTTACAAGGGTCGGATGAACCCCACACAGTGGTTACAAGCTTATGCCACCGCTGTACGCGCCGCCAGGAGAGATACCAGTGTCATGACAAACTATCTTTCCATCATGCTCAAGCCAACCACAATGAACTGGCTCACGAGCCTCGCCTTGGATTCCATCGGATCTTGGGAATAGTTGAAGAAGGTCTTCATCGACAATTACATGGCTACGTGTACTCGGCCAGACACCAAGCACGATCTGAATCGCATCTATCAGAAACCGTCCGAGCTCCTCCATAGCTACATCAAATGTTTTTCTGAGATGAGGAATTCTATTCCCAACATCATGAAAGCAGAAGTCATCACCGCCTTTGTTAGAGGACTTCATCACCACGACCTCCACTCCAAATTCAATTGTAAGCCACCAAAGGGGATTGGCGAGATGATCACGACCGCCGATCAGTACGCCGACACTGAAGACGCCGAAGTTTGCTTCAACGAGGATGAGGGCACTCACCGCCCAACTAGCCACAGCGATGAGCCCCCCGATGAATGACTCCACGATGACCGCCACTATGACGACCGCGGCCACCATCAGGACAGTGGCCGTGATCGGCCGGAAGGGTCTAAAGCCGGTCAGTATCGCCGTCGCCGACCAGACAACATCGTCGCCACCGTTGATGAACCTCGCGCCAAACATAACTATGACGAGCAGAACAAGAAAATCCTCGAAGGCCCGTGCCCCCTCCACAAGAACAACAAGCACAAGATGAAGGACTGCCTTGGCTTGGCTAAGGAGTTCCAGGCCAAAAAGAAGGATGACAACAACGACGACAGAGCCAGAGGTCGCCGACCACCTAGGGACAACAATAACGCCTTCGAGGATCACGACAAAGTGGTTGCCACTATCTTCGGGGGCCTTGCCGCAGCCGAGAGCAGAAGAGATCGAAAACTCACCGCACGCCAGGTGCTCGCCGTCGACACACAAGACGCTATTGCCAACCCCAGCTAACACCCCTGGTATGAGGTCCCCATCACCTTTAGCAGGGCCGACCAGTGGGTGAACATCCCTTACATAGGGTGTTTCCCCCTCGTTCTCGATGCAACCATCAAGAAAGTACTCTTTAGGAAGGTACTCATCGACACAGAAGTGCCCTAAACCTCCTCTTCGCCGGAGCCCTAAAGGAGCTGGGCCTTGGAGTAGAAGACCTTACTCCCTCTGACTCCTCGTTTTGGGGGGTGGTTCCTGGCAGGGCATCACGACCGCTTGGAGAGATCACCCTCCTAGTACAATTCGGCACGGCTACCAACTTCAGCGTCGAGCACATCAACTTCTATGTCACCGACTTCAACACCGCCTACCACACCATACTTGGCCGGCCAGCTCTAGCCAAGTTCATGGCCATACCACACTATGCCTATCTGGTGTTGAAAATGCCTTTGCCTGCAGGAGTTCTGGCCCTACGGGTCAACCTCTCCATCGCCTATGCCTACGAAACAGAGAGTCTCTCCCTCACCGAAGCCACTAACCACTCCATCTAGATGTCCAGCGTGGTCACCGACGCCAAGACGGTGCCTGCCGATGACTTGGAGATCCCAGCGCTGGAGCTTCCTCGTACTTCCGCCAAGTCTAAGGAAACGAAGGAGGTCGGCCTCGGCCTCGATGACCCCACCAAGACCGTTAAGATTAGGGCTCATATTGACCCCAAATAGGAAAGCACACTTGTCTCCTTCCTATGTGCCAACGCCGATGTGTTTGCTTGGAAACCTACAGACATGCCGGGGGTACACGGGAGAAGATTGAGCACTCCTTGAATGTCTCGCCGACTGCCAAGCCGATCAAGCAAAAACTCTGACGATTCACGCCAAACAAGGAGGTTATTAGGGTAGAAATAAAATGGCTCCTAGCAGTCGGATTTATTAAAGAAGTGTATCATCCTGAGTGGCTAGCAAACCCAGTTCTTGTTCAAAAAAAGAATAAAGAATGGAGAATGTGCGTTGATTACACTGATCTCAACAAACACTGCCCTAAAGACCCCTTCGGTCTGCTCGGCTAGACGAGGTTGTAGACTCCACCGCCGGCTATGAACTCCTCTCCTTCCTCGACTGTTACTCTAGCTATCACCAGATATCTCTCAAAGAGGACGACCAGATCAATACATCGTTCATCACGCCTTTTGGTGCGTATTGCTATACCACCATGTCTTTTGAACTCAAAAACGCTAGGGCGACCTACCAAAGGGCCATCCAGATGTGCCTTGACCAACAGATAGGCCGCAACATCAAAGCTTACATCGATGATGTGGTCGTCAAGTCCAAAACCACCGACAATCTTATCGCCGATCTCGAAGAAACGTTCACCAATCTGAAAAGATAGAGATGGAAGTTGAACCCTTCAAAGTGCATCTTTGGAGTTCCACCTGGCATACTCCTAGGCTACATCATCAGCCCCCGCGGTATCGAACCCAACCCCGACAAGGTCTCTGCCATTACCAATATGAAACGACCAACCTACGTAAAGGATATATAGAAGCTCATAGGGTGCATGGCTGCTCTCAGCCGCTTTATATCATGCCTCGGTGAAAAGGGACTACAATTCTTCAAACTACTCAAGGCCTCCGAGCGCTTCTCCTGGTTGGAGGAGGCTAATACGGCCTTCGAGCAGCTCAAGTTGTTTCTAACAAAGCCTCCGATCATGATGGCGCCTCAACCAGATGAAACCCTATTGATCTACATTGCCGCCACTTCTCGCGTCGTTAGCACAGCTATCATCGTCGAGCGTGAGGAAGTTGGGCATGCCTATAAGGTACAACGTATGGTCTACTTCATCAGTGAGGTTCTTAACGAGTCCAAAACTCATTACCCTCAAGTTCATAAGTTGTTATACGCCATTCTGGTCACATCGCGCAAGCTCCGCCATTACTTCGAGTACTATAAGATCGCCGTGGTCACCGAGTTCCCTCTAGGGGACATTCTCCGTAACAAAGAGGCCCATGGCCGCATCATCAAGTGGGCAGTCAAGCTTAGCACTTATTCCATAGAATTCAGAAGCAAGCTGGCTATTAAGTCGCAGGCGCTGGCTGACTTCGTCGCTGAGTGGACCGAGATCCAAGAGCCCATCCCCGCTGCTTGCCCCAAGCATTGGGTGATGTATTTTGACGGTGCCCTCAACAACAATGGTGCTGGTGCTGGCATTTTATTCATTACTCCAACTAAGGACAAGCTCCGTTACATCCTCTGAATTCATTTTCTAGCTTCCAACAACGCTGTGGAGTATGAAGCATGTCTCCATAGACTTCGTATAGCCGTCGAGCTCGGCATCAAACGCCTCATGGTATACGGAGACTCCGCGCTGGTCATCAACCAAGTCAACAAAGATTGGTCCTGTTCTAGTGAGAAGATGGACGCATACTACGCCGAGATCAGGAAACTCGAAGGAAAGTTCTACGGTATCGAGTACCACCATGTGGTACAAGACCAAAATCAGCTCGTCGATGACCTATCTAAGATAGGCTCTTCTCGCGCCATGATTTCACCCAGGGTCTTCGTTCAAGACCTCTTTACGCCGTCTATTGAGGAAGAGAAGGAAGTTCAAGAAGTTGCCCCCGCCGAGCAGCTGGTCCTTACAATACCTTCACCGGTCGTAGATTGAAGGGAACAGTTCATCAAGTACCTCACCAGCACCAACATACCTGTTGATAAGACCAAAACTGAATGCCTCATCCATCGCAGCAAGCATTATGTGCTGGTAGATGGAAAGTTGATGAGGAAAAGCGCTAAGGAAGGGATACTGCAGAAATGCATCACCCAAGAAGAGGGTGCAAAATTACTCCTTGAAATCCACTCTGGTTCCTGTGGCAATCACGCGGCCTCCAAAAACCTGGTCGGCAAAGCTTTCTGAGTTGGTTTTTACTGGCCCACGGTCATCATCGACGCGGAAGACCTCGTCCGACGTTGTGAAGAATGTCAATTTTTCGCCAAGCAAATACACGTACCGGCGTAGGAATTGTAGACCATCCTAGCTTCTTGGCCTTTTGCATGCTGGGGACTAGACATGATCGGGCCTTTCAAGCCTGTGCTAGGCGGTTTTCGGTACGTGTACGTCGCCATTGACAAGTTCTCCAAGTGGATCGAATACAAGGCGCTTGTTTCGGCCACTGCAAAGAAAGCAGTCGAGCTCTTCAAAGATGTCATCCATAGATTTGGTCTCTCGAACATCATTATCACCGACCTAGGAACTACATTCACTAATCACCATTTTTGGGACTTCTGCGAAGACTGATGTATCTCTGTCAAATACGTCTCTGTTGCCCATCCTAGAGCCAACGGCCAGGCCGAACGGGCGAACGGCATGATCCTCGATGCCCTCAAAAAGAGACTATACCAGAAAGAAGAAAAGCATCCAGGCCGATGGCTCAAAGAGTACCTAGCTATAGTCTGGGGATTGTGCACACAAGCTAGTCACAACACCGGTGTGTCTCCATATTTTTTGGTTTATGGCTCAGAGGTCGTACTTCCTGCGGACATTGCCTTCCGAGCACCCAGAGGAGAGCATTATAATGAAGAGCAAGCCGTAGCTGTTCAGACAGAGGATGTCGATAGAGCCGAAGAAGAATGCCTGATCACTTGCATCCACATAGCCAAATACCTAGAAGGCCTATGAAGATACTACAATCGCAATATCAAAGGTCGTTCATTTGCGGTCGGTGACCTCGTTCTCCGCAGAAAGCAGAAAACCCAAGGGATGCACAAGCTCTCCTCTCCCTGGGAAGGGCCTTACATGGTCAAAGAGGTTACCCAACCAGGATCTTATCGGCTATGTGACATGGAGGGAATCGATATCCCCAATTCATGGCACATCGAGCACCTTATACGTTTCTATCCTTGAAACGCTCTAGATATGTACTCTTCACTCCATAATGAATGAAGTTTTTGTCGCCATAATTGGTCACCATTATTTCTCCACTCCAGTTTAATCTCCATTTACGATTACCAGCTCCAAGCTACTCCTTAACAAACTCCGACAATTATACATGATCTCCATAAATGTTTCGCCCCGCATCTCCATACTAAAATATCTTTAAGATATTCTGCCAACCATCGAACAGCACACGTTCCGCTCTATGTTCTTTGGAGAAAACCCTATCTCCGATCTCTCCCTACACGTGCTACGGGCTCCAGCGCTCTACGTTATGGGTGGTCGGCTATGGTTCCTCGGTCATGTCTGTTCCCCCTACACGTGCACGGGCTCTAGCACTCGACGTTGTGGGATACGGGCTAGCCAAGGCCAAGAGCTCAGTAATGAACTAACTGCTCGGACGCTACTTATACTAAGTATAAATGGGTTAGGGTTAACAACACGTCTCTTTTTCACCGCAAGCGCTAGCAAGCCGCCTGAACACACACATGTCATCTGCTTACAACATTTATACAAGTACACAAATGTTTGCTTAAGCCCTCGTGCATTTAACTCCCCTTTCCAGTTGTTCCATACAGGTTCCTCTCCACTTAGGCTATTGAGCTCAGCCGTCACCGTCTACCTTACCGAACAAATCAACATCACTGGCCAGCTTCTTCGCTACGTTCTCCACCTCATCTTTCAGCTGCTCCTCCATCGCACCCATCCCTCTGGCGAATCTAGCCCCTATCGCTCGAAGATTGATGGCAGGGTAGTGTGACCAGACCACCGCCAGGGCATGTGTCATGACAGAGACAACGACGTCTTGGTTGAAGCCTTTGAAGTTCTCCCACGCCGCCTTGCGCCTATCGATGATGGCGTCCGGATGGGGCAGCCTATCGTCGGGTTGAGGAGCTACCTCCATGTCGATATAGTCAAGCACCGGCCTGACTCCGGCCACCACAGCATCAAGTTTTCCCTTCTGGATTTTTGCCTCCAACTCCAACACGTCGAACTGCGCCTTGGTTCTTCGACAATATTCTACAGACACCAAAGAGATTTGTCAAACGAAGAAATCATTTCAGCAACAACTCTGACCACGAACTACTCACCTTCTAGATCATCGGCTAGTTTCTCCACTCGCCCAGACACCTTCTCCTTCTCCTCTTGGAGTTGACTGATGACTTGACGCAACCGTCCGAGCTTCGCATCTTGCTCTACAAACATAACGGTCATCAGCAACATCAACATTGTTCAGCAATACAGAACAAATTCACCAATCCACGGTACCTTTCTTCTGCTCGGAGACACTTTTTAGCAACTTGGAGGTGCACCCCAGCTGCTCGAAGATGGTTTTCAGCTGCTTGGAGGTGTGCTCCAGCTGTTCAGAGATGGTCTTCAACTGGTCGGATAAGATGCCCTTTTGGTACTCTAGGTCCTTGGTGTTTGATTCAGCAAGATCCCTTTCGCGCTGGGCCCTCTAGACATTTTTCTCAATCAATTTCACCGCCTCCAACTTCTCATTCTCCTCAGCGAGGGGCTCCATCCTTTTGATCAATTGCTGCTGTTGTACAGCAGTTCGCGCTATGCCCTACAAAGCACCAAGATTATAAAGGACTATAGTCTCCAACGCCAAAAGACAGACACCGTTGACGCCATACTAACCTCAATTTGCTTCATAGCTATGGAAAGGGTGGACCATAGCCTCTTCACCTCCCTGGTGGTGTCCTCCTCTTCCACGACCACAACTTCCTCCCCTCACTTGCGGAAGATGCGAACGTTTTGAGTTCATGATCCCTCACGCTCAATCTCCTCGACCACGTCCTCTTCCTCCATAGCCGGTGGCGCTCCCTAGGGGCTCGCTGGCCGCATAGAGCTACCGACCATGCCCTATGGCATCTTAGGGCGCACCGCTTGCTCCTCCGACGCTGTCGGCCTCTACGTCCCCGACTTTGGCACGTCGTCGGCAGCTCCCTCTCTCGCCTCCGAAGACTCGACGGCTCTCGCCGTTGCTCCTGGCATCTCCGTTGAATTGTCCACCGTCGTCGCCAACCGCTCTCCGACTCCAACTCCATCAGCAGTGGTGGTCGACTCCTCCGCAAACCGATGAGCACCCGGGGACTCTGGGATGGAGTCTGCCCGCAATGTCTCCGTGTCGGGAACAGCCCCCTGCTGCTCGCTAGTCTGGTCTGAAGGATTCAGATCCTCCGCGTGCCTCGTTCTGCACCAGTTTAGCTCATCGATCACCGCAACTATAAAAATCGGATAGCTATTGATCCCAAGGCAAAGATACTTACACATCAGCTTCCCGATAAACGGTTCTGAACCGGTGCTGCCTCCCCGAGCACCTAGGCACTGCTCTGGGGTCAACCCACGTGTCCTGGGCTAGAGGTCTTGTGGCCCCCGCCATCGATGTCTTCTCCGCCTGCTGCTCGGGGACTCCTTCCCCATCCTCCGATTGCACCTCCGCGCGAGTGTTGCGTGATGACGCTTTAGTGCTTGGAGGGGGAGCTATTGAAGCCTCGTTGTCGTCCGACCACTCGGTCATCGCCGCACTCTATGTTTGAGCGGTCCGATCTCCACCAAGTGAGATGTCGACCGGCTTGCGAGGAGCTACATCCACCATTCTTATCTTCTTTCAAGCCGGCTCATCTTTTGCCGCCCTTTTCACCCGAACCTTCTTCGATACCGGTGTGACTCTCCTTCTGACCAGCACCTTCACCTCCAGATTCGGACGAGGCGCTGACGGCACTTTCCTCTGGTTGAGTGGTCGGCCTAGCGTCCACTGCCATTGGCCAATTGCCCCTCGGCACGCCTGAGAAGTACGCCGCTCATTCCTGTAAATGGATCTTTCCACAAGCGAATCAGTCCACTACTGGGCGCCGACACGGGATAAAAAGCACCAGGAACAACAGTCGAGATTTTTATCTAAGGAGGTGGGTTCATGCAGTTGAAGGATTTTCGGCTGCCCCGGAATAGTGTACGACACATTTGGAGAGAATAGTTCTGCCGCCCGATGTAGCACAACCTCCTTCATTAGTCTCTCTGTCCTCTCCCGGGTGCCGTCAGTATCTCCTTTGAAGTCAAAGCCCGGATGAGCCCTCTCCTTGCTAGGCTGGACGCGGCGTATTATGAAGTTCACCGCCACCACCACTCCGCTCATCTTCATGCCCCTTATTAGCTCGAGGAGCTCCTGAAAGCTCTAGTTTGGTTTTGGTAAATTGATGAAACCCTAAGTGCTAATCTAGTTTATCAAAGTGATTATGAGATAGGTGGCACATTCCAAGTGGTGAAGCAAATGAAGATCATGACATGATGATGATGGTGATGGCATGGTGATGATCATATGCTTGGACTTGGAAAATAGGAAAGAAAAACAAAAAGCTCAAGGCAAAGGTGAAATTGATAGGAGCTTTTCAGTTTAGCGATCGAGACACTTAGAGAGTGTGATTACATTTAGGATCGATAGCCATACTATTAAGAGGGGTGAAACTCGTATCGAAATGCGGTTATCAAAGTGCCACTAGATGCTCTAACTCATTGCATATGCATTTAGGATCTATTGGAGTGCTAACATCCTTGAAAATGTTTGTGAAAATATGCTAACACACATGCACAAAGGTGATACACATTGTGTTTAGCACTTGGGAGCAAGGGAAAGAAACTTCACTGGCAGAGTGTCCGCCCATAGAGTGCGGACAGCCCGACGGTGCCACCGACGCCCTGTACAAAAAAGATAGGTTTTCACAGAGTGCACCGGACGCTGGCCTCAACTGGGCCGGAGCATCTGGTTAGTGGAAGCAATGAAGACGCTAGCGTCGGTCTTCAACCGGACGTTGGGTCATTTCGTGACCGGACGCTGACGGGGTGCGTCCGGTCCTGCTGATGTGGCAGCGCACAGAGAAGAGGGTGACTGACCGGACGCTGGGTGAGTCCGGTTAGGGGTAACCGGACACGTCCGATCATGAAAAATTGTCTCTGGATGCTTACTGGAAGGGATCGGACGCTGGGGTCCTGTGTCCGGTCGTTATCAACTGGACGCGTTTGGTCACGAATGGAACCTTACTGGAAACGACCGGACGCTGAGGTCCTGCGTCCGATCACTTCAAAGCAGCGCGTCCGGTCATAACTTAAATGTACTAATGACCGTTGAGATTGGACGATCAGCGTTTGAAGCAGGTGCCATGTGGCGTGCATCGAGCGACCGGATGTTGGGGTCCTGCGTCCAGTCGATCGGACCGGTGCGTCCGGTCACCCTGACTTTTCAGAGAACAGAGAGCCAATGTCTCTATTCATGGGGGCTCTCTATTTAAGCCCAATAGCCGGCTCAAGCTCACTCTCTTGGCCATTTGCATTGACATAGCAACCTTATGAGCTTAGCCAAAGCCCTCCCACTCATCTCCATCATTGATTCATCATCTTTGTGAGATTGGGAGAGAATCCAAGTGCATTGCTTGAGTGATTGCATCTAGAGGCACTTGGTGTTCGGTTTCGCTACAGGATTTGCTTGTTGCTCTGGGTGGTTGCCACCACCTAGACGGTTTGGTGCAGCGGAGGAGGATTGGCATGAGTTGGTGATTGTTCATGGCCATCTCCGGTGATTGTGAGGGGACTTGTGCCTTCCCCGGCGGAGCGCCAAAAGGTAACCCTAGTGGATTGCTCGTGTCATTGGGTTACCTCACTTGTGGGTAGGTTCTTGCGGTGTCCAATTGTGTGGACGAGGTTCGTGCAACACCTCTTAGCTGCTGAACCACCAAGTGTTGGTCGACACAACGGGGACGTAGCGTGTTGGCAAGCATGTGAACCTTGGGAGAAAATTGATTGTCTCTTGCCCTTTGGTATTCTCTCGGTGATTAAGGTAGTATTCATCTTGTGATTGGTTCACTCCTCTATGCGGCGGTATAATCATCTTACTTACTCATTTATATACCCACAAACTAGTTGTAGTAAGCTCTTTAGTGTAGCTAGAATTGAGAGCTTGCTTTGTAGCTTAAGTTCATCTAGTGGAGCTATTTAGTGTAACAAGTGTGAGAGCTCTTAGTGAGTAGTGACTTAGTAAATTGTGTGTCTAGTGATCATAGTAACTAGAATTGTTGGATAGGTGGCTTGCAACCCTTGTAGAGCTAGAGCAAGTTTGTTTTTCGCTATTTGTCATACTAATCAAATTGCTCTAGTTGGTTTGTAGATTTTTAAATACGCTATTCACCCCCCCCCCCCTCTAGCCATATTAGGACCTTTCAGCTCCTCCACCTGCTCCATATCGGCACTGGTCAGTTTCTCCGACCAGCTCCTTTGATTCTCTGGAATCTGGTCGACATCGCATCGGATGGCAGAATGACTTTGCTTCATGTAGAACCACCTGGCATTCCACCCCTTCAGTGAGGTATTCAGCGGCATAGTAATGTATTCGCCCACCATCCCATCGTGGAGCTGTAGATACACACCACCGACAACTTTAGAACCGCCCCCTCCTTTCTTCTTGAGCCAGAAAAAGTGTCGGAAGAGATTGAAGTGGGAAAGAATGCCAAGATAGACCTCGTAGAAGTGGATAAACACAGAAATATGCAAAATAGTGTTTGGATGGAGATTACATAAGCTCACTCCCTAATACTCCAACAGATCCCGCAAGAAAGGATGTACCAGAAGTCCTAATCCACGCCAGAAATAATCTTCAAATACAACAAGTTCGTCGGTGTGTGGCATTGGATAGGGCTCACCGTCGGCCAGACGCCATCCGGCGGTGACACGGTCAAGAAGAACGCCCGCCTCCACCATCTCATTGAGCTCCATCTCCCCCATGAGTGACGGTACCCATTCCTTGTCATGGCTCGCCCCGGCGGTGGCCTTCTTCACGTTACCACCTCCCTTCTTCGGCGCCATCCCTTAGATCTGGATCAAAAGTAGTCCCTTTACGCAAGCTTTTTAGCCCTAGCGGCGGAACGCGTGTGAATGCGAATGGGGGAGTGCGAGGGCGAGGAGGAAGATGAAGTGGCGGAGTGGCAAAGGTGGGAGTGTGGAGTGCGGTGATGTAGTTATAAAGACACCCTCCCTACTTTTCGCATTCAAGGGTTTTTGGGAAACCCACCATGCTGATTTGCACCCTTCTGAATTCCCCAAAGCGACGTGTTAGGCCATTAACTAGGCTTCCATGTAACTGCGGCCCATATCGCCCATTTTTCGACATAACTTGGTACTGCACATCGAAAATTCGCCGACCTCTCCGTAATACCATCAAGGCTCAGTATTTTCTACTGTACAGTCATTGCTCCGGTTTTTTCTCCACAGTTTGAGTAATCGACACTTCTTCATTTATTCGAGATTTCTACTTGTGGCTCAGGGACTACATCATCATTATGACTTGGTTTCTCATCACACTGGAGACTTTTCTGATTACTGTTGTTTCTGACCCTAGCACCACGTGACCTCGTCACCTACTGTCAGGCTCGGGGACTAAGTTGGCACACTTCACCTTGCGGTGAATGTGCGCTTTTCATTTCAAGGCTCAGCCCATGGACTGGTTACCCGCTCGGCTAGTCTTCTGCTTTTCTTCTACTTTCTGGACCCTGGCACCACGTGACCATGTCACCTATTGTCAGGCTCAGGGACTAAGTGGGCACACTTCACCTCGTGGTGAGTGTGTTTTCTCTAATCTAGAAGACTCCGTGTCTCCTGAAGTTGAAGAAGATTATCTTCCTTTCTTGAGGTCGGACTCTAAGTGGGCACACTTGGTCCACTGCGAGGAAATTTTTTATTTTGAACTTGAATTCCTTACATCCTTCTAGCAAGCCTTACTTGGGTAAGCCCGTGCTCGACCAGATAGTTAAGCTGGTCGGTCACAGTCCACAACTGCTCGGCGACTCATTAGGGTGGTCGGACCATGAGTCTGACTGCTCAGCTTTGTTTACACCTGCTCGGATAAGCTTAAGACGACATTGCACAGCGGATACAAGGCGCTCCGGGGACTAGCTGTGGGGGTTACGACCCCGGATACCCATGGCAGACCACATGGGCTGCGCCGCCAGGGGTGGTCCAGCCCACAAGACGAAGCCTTACAGAGCACGGCGCTGCTCGACGCGCCCCGTAAGACACCAAAAAGATATCCTAAAAATACAGCGTAATCTGTTAGGATATGTTACGATCCTGTGATCTCTGTAATCTGTTATTACTTATCGGTTATCTCCTAGATCTAACCGACTTGTAACCCTACCCCTGGCTATATAAGGCGGGTAGGGGACCCCCTCAAAACGCACGCAATATCATACGATACCCAATACAAACCAACAGATCACAGGAGTAGGGTATTATGTCGTGCTGACGGCCTGAACCTAACTCTTGTGTCTCTGTTGCCTTCTTGTTTTTTATTACGCGCACCTCTGCCGATCAATCTACCTTCATGGGAAACCCTTCGGAGGACTGTCGAGCATCTTTTGTCGACAAAAACATTTATTAGCTTCCAAGAGCCCCCATAGAGCAACAGTACTAAGAATATTGTGAATAACGTAATTCTTATTGCTAAGCCATACTCTCTCCGTCCACAAAAGAATGCAATCCTCGCATTTCTAGAAACCAAATGCTTTCAAATTTAACTAAACTTATACAAAAAATACTAACATTTATGATACAGCATAGATATCATTAGATTTATTATGAAATATACTTTCATAATGAACTAATTTGGAGACATAATTGTAAATATTGTTTATTGTAAACTTGATTAAACTTGAACCACTAAAACGACCATG
Source organism: Miscanthus lutarioriparius (assembly GCA_904845875.1). Lineage (NCBI taxonomy): Eukaryota > Viridiplantae > Streptophyta > Magnoliopsida > Poales > Poaceae > Miscanthus > Miscanthus lutarioriparius. Next base: position 74,795,309 of record CAJGYO010000006.1, read on the forward strand.
GATACCATAGTTGCATTCTTTCGTGGACAGAGTACTTCGTACCGATTCACAACAGAGCATTTAAAAAATAGCAGGGATGCACTTACTCATTTTCACTAGAGAAAAAGACAACTTTCATCAACCTCCCTTCCTTTGTTTTTATACTAGTCCATCATGCGTGCCCTCGCGCGCGTCGGTCGTCGGTGGTTAGTCGGAAACAGAATTGTGGTTCTGAACATGTTTGCATATTTTTTTCAAGATGATAGCATACACACGATAAATACTTTGCAGTCACGATAAGTACATTACACGTGCCTTTGCACACATCGGACAATTTGCGATTCAATTTGATGGTTAATATGAATAAATTCGTAAGGAAAAGGAAATAGCGGTATTATGAAAGATGCATATCTAATTCATTCGGGAGATCATGAATGTGGTGGGATATTATACAGGCATATAGCATTAGTTCAAGCCAAACATACTTGATGAGTCTAACATAGTTGATGTTAATGCATGGCTCGATATATATAAATATGGGATCGCGGTGCCTTTCCAGTACTTTAGTTCGTATCAGAGGTTGTTTCTCGTCAATTCCAAGTTTGGTGCATCAGAGAAATCTGTGACATAAAGCGAGGTCAATATTTAAGCCAACAGGAATCATGTATCACAGGTATGACGTATAAGAAACCGTAGGCATGCCACCTTGAAAAAGGAGATAAAAAAATGCTAAATAAGAATCTGGAAAAGAAGTATATACAGAAACAATAAGTTGGGTACAAAAGTACAGGCTAGCCTAAGGACAGGATAAGAAAGGTTATGAGCAAACTAAGGGACAATATGTGAACACCAGGCTGGTCTAAGCTGGTAATAAGCACATCAGGGCATAAGACAGAGACATCAAAAGTATAGGCTGGCAAGCAACGAAGAGCACGCTATGACAGATATAGTTACCACAAGGCCACACAATTTCACCATGTTAAACAGTGAAATGCAGTGTGCGGAAACCAAATGCAAAATAATGTAGGTAGAGTGATAAGGACAAAGCATGGCATATATAGTTCCAATTGAACATTCAGGAATCCAGCATTGTGACCACCCTAATGGAAGCCAACTTGCAGACAACAGGAAGTCATCAGAGAAACATTGCATGAACATTTCATTGTTGGCATAGCATGTAAAAATGTTGCACTACTAACTGTGATTTAATTGGCAAGGCAACATTGCTCCAAACAAATGAATACTTATTTTCATCGGTGGTTTTGAAAGCTCATTTGGAAGCTCATCCACAATTTATCATAAATGTTGGCTGTCACAGTTGTTGCACTCTATGTTAGATTAGCTAGCATATAAGGAAAAACAATAGGTAGCAAGAAGGTGCAAATTACTGAAAGATGAGGAAAGAAGCTTACAATTGATTCCTATTGTAGTATGGAAAGGACAAAGATATACCCTTCACAGAAGGCACGAGAATTTGTATTTGTTTTGGATAGAGCAACGGCCTTTGGTAATTAAGACATGTAACATACGCGGACACGCCGTGATATCGAGATAGGATTCACACTACTACAGGATGGCCTTGTTGTCTCGGGCGGTAACGGCCTTTAGTCTCGGTTACCGCGTCGGGACAACGATTCTGGGACTAAAGGTGGAATCTTCAGTCCCGGGTCATCGAGCCAGGACTAAAGAGGGACCTTTAGTCCCGGTTGGTGTTACCAACCGGGACTAAAGGCCCTCCAGCCGAGCAAACGTGGCCGCACCCTTTAGTCCCGGTTGGTAACCCCAACCGGGACTAAAGGTTCCTTTTCTTTTTTTTGTTTAATTTGTTTTCAGTTCAGTTACACATATTTGTTTAATATATAATATGTTTTTATGTACGTATTCTACGCTGCTAATATAAATACACGCACGCATATAATTACATCTAATTCTCATCTCGAGCATTATTATATTCGAATAAAGTATGAAACTATATATATTATAGATATATATGTATATATACAACACATTCATAATCTTGTTCTCGAAATTAACGATATCAATAAACATTTAATTTACATCATTTATTCCTTAGGATCAAAGTAGAACTCACCGTTGGGATTTAGCACTTTTTCTAGAAGAAATCCTGCTATTGACTCTTGAACTGCTTTCAGATGGTCTTTTTGCATGACCCTTTGTTTCAACCATTCAGTCTTGCATTTGAAATAAAAGGAAAAGTATTAATACATATATATATATATATATATTCATTTAAAAATAAATAAAAAATTGATATATACGTACTTTGAGGACATCTTTAGGAGTTCTTCTTATGTGCGCAGTGATAAATTCACAAGCATAGTATCCACACAAGTTATTACCTGGTTGCTGCCGCAAACACCACTGTACGAGAAGAAGATTATTCTCATCATCTCGCACGTAAATTGAAGTACGATATAGTAATTAAACACGTGGGGAAGTATATATAGTACAACTTACTGGTATTTCAACTACATTAAGTGATGCCTTGCAATCCTTGCGGTGTTGCCGAATAAACTCTTTCCAAACCTTGTGCGACCAATAATGTATGATCGTTAATAAATTATGGCAAAGTATATTCAATAATAGTTGTGCGCGAGAGATCGAAATTACCCCTGGATAATGTCTATCATATCTTGGTATAGTGCCCGCTCTTTTCTCAACGAGTCCAAGATTACTAACCGACTTGAGTTTAACTCAATGACAATGAGTATCCAGTGAAACCTGCATTGGTTTGTACACACACGTACATGCATATAAGTTATATTGATATTACATAAAATGTGTAGACTACATTATTTTTAACACTTACTCAAAGTTGTACGGGAAAAGTATTGTTGTCTTGTTGTGCTGCTTCACAAAGAACCTCATGATATTCTTCTGTGCTTCAGATACCCACTGCTCCTTGTCAATAATATCGGTTTTGAATACGATATAAGGATCAATGAAGCCAACACTAGAGTCTTGTATTCTTTGGAGCTCTGACATCTGGAATCTGTATATAAATATAAGTTACATGTGAGGATAATTATATACACGTACGCATGATAGTGAGTTTTTTAAATCAAAGTAAGAATCACTTACAAACAAAAGCAGCTAATGATTGATTTGTCCAGAGCGTCCATGTGGTATAGTTGATGCAATTGTTCAAAACTAATATGTAAGATATCATCGCCACAGAAGTAATGATGGTCTCTAAATCTGACAAAGATCCACTCCTCACCCCTGCCACATGCCTGCATGTACCACTTGTTGAGCAAGTACATTTGCGTACCCAATTCATTCAGAGCCGCAGGGTTGTACAGACTTTTGCCAAATTTATAAGTCTTCTAGGTATCAACTTCCAGGTTCTGGATTGGTGCTTTACTCGTCAATTGATCCAAGGTTAAACCAGTATCTTCAAAAAAAGCATTAAGGTCTTGAACCGACACTTCTCCAGAGTTGTCTGGCCGATAGACTTCTATGTTGGAACCATATTCATTAGCAACAACAAGATTTTGTATTGGTTGCTTCTATTGTCCGAGCTGTGGGACATCCTTCCCTGATGCTCTTTTCCTTTTCTTATCTGCATCATGTGACTTTATGAGGGAGCGGTCATAGTCTGATAGTGGCGGAGGCTTACGAAGTTCAAGCATCTTTTTCTTGTGATCTTCGACCTTCTGCCTCAGCAGATCTCGTGGTATGTAAAAGTACGGCTTCTCCTTAAGCTTCGCTTATCTCTGCTTTTTGATATCTATAAAAAAATCTTTCACTTTTTTGTCTTCTTCAGCTGCTATTTGCTCATCAGTCTTTTCAGGAAGTATTTCTTGAGAAATAACTCTTTTTTTGGGGTCTTCTTTGCCGCCAGGACCTTAGACGTCTCTGTAGTGCGTCGCTGTGGAGGGGGTGGGGGCGGTGTTGGAGACCGGCGTGGAGGCGATGAGGCCGGTGTTGGAGATCGGCGTGGAGGCGGTGGAGATCGTTGTGGAGGCGGTGGGGCTGGTGTAGGAGTTGGAGATCGTTGTGGAGGCGATGGGGCCGGTGTTGGAGTTGGAGATCGCCGTGGGGATGAAGTCGTCTCGCCCCCCGCGACGCTGTGATGAGATGGGGAATGAATGATTGGGCAAGGCTGGGGGGAGACCCTGCTACAAAAACAAGTTGTGAGTCAATTATTTTTGAAGCCAATAGAAAATTAATGGAAAATAATATTTCATTCACTTTCATTCATACCTAGGGTGAGGTAGGGGAAGCGGTGGCGCCCCAGGAATGATGATGAAGCGTTTGCGCCATTGAATAAATGTCTTCTCTACTTCTCCTAGTGTCTTCTCCCCATCACCGCCTTCAATGTCAAGAGGAACATTGTTGTAACCTTTGAGCACTCTATCGACCGAGACGCTAGGATATCCAGGTTGAATAACTGACCCATGGATTCTTGGTGTCTTCGTTCGGTCTATTGGAGATACAACCCCGACAACCACCATGATTGATGCATTATTACCATCTGGAATGTGCAGCTCACATGTTGTTAGAGGCTCAGTAATGTCATCAACAGGGAAGCGCAACCCAGCGTCATCTTGAATAATTGGCAGCTCCGTGGAAGCACAACTGCTTTTCATCTAACCAACGGTGCTAATGGTGACTCTCGGCGTTGATTGCGATTGTATTTGACTCATTGCTAGCTGCACTTGCCTCTTGATCTCCTCCTGCATTCTTGCCTCAAGAGATTTTTCTCGTTCACGTGATTGAAGCAATGCTTGTCATGACTCATTAACAAATTGCTCCAATACACGAATTTGGTCTACCTCCTCATCCTTCTTTCTCTGGCGGCTTCTGTAGGTATCCTTGTCTGCTGGGAATGCTTGTAGCCATAGAACCGCCCCATAGCCTCTTGTTCGACCACCGTGTTCGAGATTCTCAGGGCATATGTCAATTCATCATTCTCTCTATTGGGCTTGAAAACACCACTATCAGCTTCTTCCCTAGCATGAGCTAGTCTCTATGTTGCTCTCACAATTCTTTGACCGAAAATTAGCTTGCCAGTGTCTGGGTCTAGGCTTTCCCTATGAGCGTAGAACCAATTATCTGCGCGTTGAGGCCAATTCTTCTCTATTGTTTCAGGTATGATTCCCTTGACAGTAATCTCTGCTTCTAGGTTCTGCCACTTAGGAATAGCACTCCTATAACCACCTAATCCCATGCGATGATGGTATTGCTTCTATCGGGCATTCTGCTAATTCCTCATCACACGTTCCTCACTCTCTTGAGATGTCTTGTATTCTACGAAGTCATCCCAATGGGACTCCAACTTGACAAACGACTTAGCATTGAAATCCGGCATATCATTCTTCAAGATAAACTTTTTATACAATATCTTCTTCTAACTTTGGAACAATGTTGCCATCTTCTTCATTGTCTAATCCCTCACTAGCTCCTTCAAAGCATCATCTGCTTGTAATGTGAAATGCTGAGTGATATCTCTCCAAGCTAGGTTCTTGTCACGATCAGATACAAAACTAACATTAGGAGTGGATATCTTCTGCTTCCATTCACGAACACTAACTAGGATCCTATCCCTTACAATGACCCCACATTGATTGACATATGTCTGAGCATGTGGTCCCAATGGTTTGCCGGTGTCGGTGTCGAATTCTGATATTATGAAATGGCCCTCTAATGGCTTTTTTGACCCTCGGACTTTCCTACTCTTGCCGGTGGTTGATGTAGATCTAGAGACCGACTACATGAGTAGAAACACAACGATTAACAACAAATATACGTACGCATGCATCTATAAGAGATGATAGATAATCGAATATACCTTGCCAGTATTTTCTTGCTCGACAATTTGTTGATCTTCAACCACCGGGATATTCAGGATATCCTCATAATCAGCAAAGTACTAACTCGTGTCATCTACATCCGCATTGGTGCCGGCGTTGATAATATCCGCCATTATGTTATCATTCAAGTTATCATCTAGAGCAGCCATTTGTATCTTCAAGATAACACATAGATAGAATTACTATGGCACATAACATAAGCACATGTGATAACACATATAGAATGATATAATTTTCTCTCTCTCTCTCAACACATAGAAATAAGTGCATATGTATATATCTCTAGATATGCATGTGATAACACATAGAATGTCTCTCTAGATATAATTTTCTCTCTCTCTCAACACATGGAAATAAGTACATGTATATATACACATAGAAATAATTAAGTACATATGTATACATATAGAATCTCTCTCTAGATATGCAGGTGATATAGATAGAATTACTAATAAAATATCCAAGTGATATATAGATAGAATTACTAAAATAAAATTAAATCTAATTAACATATATATAGAGAGATAGAATATATAATTACTAAACCAATTAAATATAATAAACATATATACATAGATAGAATTACTAAATCAAAATTAAATCTAATTAACATATATATAGAGAGATAGAATATATAATTACTAAATCCAATTAAATAAATCTAACATGAAATTAAATAAACTAGTAATAGATAATACATTTTAATCTAACATATATAAAAAACTATAATAAAAACTATCTAAATAAAGTACTAATTAAATTTTAATACATTTAAATCTAACATATATCAAAAACTATCTAAAAAACTAACTAAAAAACTAACAATAGACTACTAATTAAATTTTAATACATTTTTATCTAACATATATATCAAAAACTATCTAAAAACTATCTAAATAAACTAGTAATTAAATTTAACATACATTTTAATCTAACATATATATCAAAAACAATCTAAAAAACTAGAAACTTTGTAAAAAAATATGGCCGAGAGCAGCTAGCTAGCAGGCTAGCTGGGGCGGATGGCGGGCCGGGCAGGGCTTGCTGGCCGGCCATGGGGCCGAGCTGAGCACCTCGCGTGAGGATGATGTACGGCGGAGACGGTGAGATCGATGTGGGCGGATTGGCGCGGCCGGGTGAGGGACGACGACGGAGCGGCGCAGCAAACGAGCTCGATGGCCGCCGGGTGGGGCTCGACGACAAGGCCGGACGGGAAGCGGTCGGCGACGGAGGGTGGGCTCGGGTGCGGCGGCGGAGAGACGGCACGCGATGCGGGCCGGGCGGATGGCGCGGCCGGGCGGGGGTAGACGATGACGGCGGTGCGGCAGAGACGAGCTCGACGGCCAGGCGTGGCTGGGCGACGGAGGCGAGATCGAAGATGGCGGTGGCGGCGGCGATGATCGACGTGTAGATCGAAAAATAGAAGATGAACAGAACAGGAACCGTTCGATATATATAGACTGGGACCCTTTAGCCCCGGCTGGTAAGCCGAACCGGGACTAAAGGTCCAACCCTTTAGTCCCGGCTCGGCTTACCAGCCGGGACTAAATAACGTTTGTCCCGGTTGGTGTTACCAGCCGGGACTAAAGGTATTTTTGGGCGGGTACCAAAATTGCCGCCCACCCTTTAGTTCCGGTTCCTGGCCTGGGCCGGGACTGAAGGCCTGAAAATTTTGGTAGCCCGCCAGAGTAATCGGAAAGGCCTGGGATTTTGATTTTGTTCTCTTTGTTTAATACTAGGTTAATCAATTAATTCTATAGCAACTTCAATACTTTGCAATATTTATTTTAAAAAATACTATTGATTAACTAATTATTTATTGTAAATAGGAAAATTTTGTAACCTAAAGTTTTTAATTTCTTTTATGAATATAGAATATAAATGTTACTAATACTAAGTATTTTGTTAATGCAAAAATATATTTGTAACTTAAAATTAATAAAACTAATATTATTCGATAGGAAATTTATTATTACATTATTGTAACGTCAATGTTTCAATTTTTTCTCGGTTTTTGACCAAAATTGACAGGAAATTTTTGTTAAACCTATAAAAATAAAGAAAATATAGTATTTTTATTCTACAACTTTTTCAAATGAAAAAATGGCCTATATAAGGATTGTATATCTTGATGAGTTGAACAAACTTAATATTCAAAACTTTTCAATTTGAGATAATTTAGGGTTTCGAAAACTAGTTTGTAGGCGTCGAAATTTAAAAATCACAAATTGAAACCATCTAAACTTTCTTAAATGGAAAGTTGACCAAAACAACAATTGTATATCTTGATGATATGAACAAACTTGGTATTCAAAACTTTTCAATTTGAGACAATCTAGGGTTCTGAAAACTAGTTTGTAGGCGTCGAAATTTAAAAATCACAAATTTGAACCATCCAAACTTTCTCAAATTGAAAGTTGACCAAAACAACAATTGTAGATCTTGATGAGTTTAACAAACTTGGTATTCAAAACTTTTCAATTTGAAGTCATTTATAGTTTATAATACTAGAGTCAAAGTGTTGTTTTTTCATTTGACCCAATTTGACTTGGTCAAACTTGCTCAAATGAGACAATAAATGACCTCATATGAAAAATCTTTGAATACCAAGTTTGATCATCTCAGCAATATCTACAATTGTTACATATCTTATTTTCCCATTTGAGAAAATTTTATCAAACACTAGTCACAAATTCTTGAATCTCATAGACTTTCTAAAACTATGTCGCACACTTGTGAAATTTGAATTATATTTTATTAAAACTTTCTCAAATGAAAAAATGTCCTATATAAGGATTGTATATCTTGATGAGCTGAACAAACTTGATATTCAAAACTTTTCAATTTGAGACAATTTAGGGTTCCGAAAACTAGTTTGTAGGCGTCGAAATTTAAAAATCACAAATTTTAACCGTCCAAACTTTGTCAAATGGAAAGTTGACCAAAACAACAATTGTAGATCTTGATGAGTTTAACAAACTTGGTATTCAAAACTTTTCAATTTGAAGTCATTTAGAGTTCATAATACTAGAGTCAAAGTGTTATTTTTTTCATTTGACCAAATTTAACTTGGTCAAACTTGCTCAAATGAGACACTAAATGACCTCTGATGAAAAAACTCTGAATACCAAGTTTGATCATCTCAGCAAGATCTACAATTGTTACATAGCTCATTTTCTCATTTGAGAAAGTTTTATCAAACACTAGTCACAAATTCTTGAATCTCATATAGACTTTCTGAAACTATGTCACACACTTGTGAAATTTGAAACATATATTAAACATGCATCGTTGTATCATGCGGGCACAACAGTGAATTTTTTCTTGACGTATGACCCTTGGTTATGATCTTGTCGTAACCATAGAGTGTCTTCATCATTTAACATGATGCTTGGATCTTTCTTCACTATGAAGGGTGGAATTCAGACATTTATTTCATAATCTTCTGACATGTCTGACTTGTCTTCAATTTCCACTATATTTATTTTCCCAGAAAGAACTATGTGGCGCTTTGGCTCATTGATCATTGAGTTGATGTCTTCGTTTTTTCCTCTTTGATTTTGTAGACATGTCTTTCACATAGAACACCTGACTCACATCGGCGGCAAGGACGAATGGTTCGTCTTTGTACCCAATATTGTTGAGGTCCACTGTTGTCATTCCATACTCTTTGTCGACTGTTACCCCTCCTCCGGTCAGCTTCACCCATTGGCACCAGAACAAAGGGACTTTAAAATTAGGTACGTAGTCTAGTTCCCATATCTCTTCTATGCGGCCATAATATGTTTGTATATTCCCATTTGGATCTGTGCCATCTATGCGAACACCACTATTTTGATTGGTGCTCCTTTTATCTTGGGCAACTGTGTAAAATATATTCCCATTTATCTCATACCCTTGGTACGTGAGGATATGCCACGATAGTTGCCTAGCCAACAAATACAGTTACTCATCAATATTGTCATCGCCTTGACATTCTTTTCACAACCAACCACTGAAACTTTACATGTGTTGACGCCTAATCCAAGCTTCAGTCTTCTCTGGAAACTTGGATCGTAAGAACTCCTTATGTATCTCGATGTACGGATGCACTAATGACGAGTTCTTCTATATGTTTTCTTCCCTAAAGTTCCTTTACCACTGAGTCTTCCCTCGTGTCACGATTCGGGAACACCAATCGGGGCAAGGTCAGGAATAAAGTCAACACAGAACTCAATGACCTCCTCTGTTTCATAGCCCTGGGTGATGCTTCCTTCAGGCTTAGAATGGACTTTCACATATTTCTTCAAGACTCTCATAAACCTCTCGAAGGGGAACATGTTATGTAAGAACACAGGTCCAAAAATACTAATCTCCTTCACCAAATGAACTAGGAGGTGTGTCATGATATTAAAGAAGGATAGAGGGAACACCAACTCAAAGCTGACAAGACATTGAACCACATTATTTTGTAGAGTAGCTAGTTCCACTAGATTGATTGCCTTATGAGAAATTGCATTGAGGAATGCATATAGCTTCACGATGGCTAGACAAACTAAAACTACAATGCACTTCAGTAACATAATTATTTCATGACCGTACGCAACTAAAACAGACAAATCATTCGTCTGTTGAATATCAATAAGCTTCTCCCTCTTGGCTCCTTTGCCTCATCATCGCTGAACCCGCTACCTCAAGCGCACCCGAATTCTGCACGTATGTAGCATAATCTTCCTCCCAGTACCAACCATCGCATCCATTGCCCTCCCACTAAAATTAAAGCCAAAAAATATTTAGTCAAAAATATTCAAGAAAAGCATGTCAATTAGCCATAATAATCAAATGCGTAAGAAACTCACATCGCGATCTGGGCACTTGTAGAAAACACGGCCCTTGTTGGGTCCCTGTCTCTTGACTCGGTACTCCATCACAATCTTACTTTACACTTGCCGCAGATAATGAGAGGGAGTTTCGCCTCAATCGTTTATAACCGAATGAGAGGCCAAGGATCCGCAGTACCAGCTTGTCATCTACTTTCTATACTTATTTTTGCAAACTAGTGTAAATTTCACATTTTCTAAAATAATATATTTAAACAAAACTAAAATTATTTATTTATCTAACTAAACCATGAAATATGTACTATGTATAATAGTAAAATACCAAACTATCAAGTGATTTTACTATTGTAAATCATCATGTGATTTTGAGCTAAAAATGACATAGAAATCATAATCAAATCCACCATATCAAGTTACTTTCTATACTTATTTTGCAAACTATTGTAAATTTCTCATTTCTAAAGTAATATATTAAAAAAATAAAAATATTTATTTATCTAACTAAACCATGAAATGTACTACATATACTAGCAATACTAAACTATCAAGTGATTTTGATGAACTAATTTAACTTTTGTTTATCCAAACATATATGCAAATCATTATGTGATTTTGAGCTAAAAATGACATAAAATCATAATAAAGTCCAACATATAAAGTTACATATGCATCTATATCGTAAAATGAGATAAGCTACTGATAAAACATAAGAGGATTAAGTTTGTTACCTCCAAAATCGAAGAGCAACACCAATAGAGGGGAGAGAGCAAGAACAACAAAAAGTGAAGAATAGAGACAGTGAGTTTGAATGGAATGGCTCGGGTACGGAGAGGAAGAAATGAGCTAGTCTATAGGCCGGGATAATTAGTCCCGGTTAGGGGGCCAAACCGGGACTAAAGATTAATCTTTATTCCCGCGGCATCACCCAAACCGGGACTAAAAGCTTTAGTCTCGGCTGGTATTACCAACCATCCCTGTTGGTAATACCAGCCGGGACTAAAGATCCCTGCCCCACGGACGACCGTTGGGCAGGAACCTTTAGTCCCTGTTGGTATTACCAACCGAGACTAAAGGAACCTTTAGTCCCGGGACAAAAAATGCCGAGGCTAATGCCAAATTAGGACATCGTTCTAAAGTTTGTTCTCTAGTAGTGTCAGTAGATCCTAAACTAAACTTGAGAGTTCATCCCTCTATGCCTATGACAAGATATAGAATTAGGGACAACCTATAGAATTAAGAAAAGTAACAATACAGTGAATTGTAATTGCTATTTTCCATCTATAGGTGAAAATAGATAAGTAGTATTGTTCTACTTGGACAGAGAAGGGGAATCGCTAACAAAACAAAAACATGTAACAAGACAAACTACCCAATATGAAGTTCCTTTATCTATATTTTTGGAGCAAAAAAAGCAGCAACACATGGCTCATTAGCAATGCAGCAGCTTGTCATAGTAATGTAGCATGTTGCCACAGAAACTGACAGTAATCAATGGAATTAGGCAATAACCCGATAGTTCAAGCGGCAACCGGAGGCTCATAGGTCTGCCACCCTTCACTGTTATGACCATACCATCAGACAGAACAACTTTCTTCATGGTACGAGAGGAATCAAGTATAAAAAATTAGATTTTATTGTGAACGTTGAACTAAACTAATCCGGTCGATAAATAATAAGCTGATAAGGTCAGCGTGCAACACAAAAAGCTCTGCATCAAAACACCAGTCGTCATCAGCTGCTTATAAGCAACTTTTCCAACAGGCTTTACCTAAAATGATCTAAAATCTTCAGATAAGTAGGCCCGAATTAATTTTAGAACCAGAATCTAAACGCAGTTAATGGAGTGATGAGAGAAGAACACACCTTTCATTTCTAGATTTTCACTCTGCTGCTGGGAAATCCTCCACCACCATCTTGTTTGTAAAAGTTGAAACCCAATTCTGCTTTAGCCCCAAAATACAAAAGTTAGTGACACAACAATAATTATTTTTTATCTAGAATTAGAGGTTTTTCACCAACCAGCCAAAGAAATTCTACGAAGCATGCGAACTGATCAAAGGAAATAGCAATCAACAAAGTTGAATTTTAACTTATCAGAATGGAAAATAATATGGTCTATAACCATTGAGGCTAAATCTAAACATAAAGTTCAGCAGGTGGGCACAAGCACCTTTGTAGTCAGAAAAAGCTCTTTCCTAGAATCAACCATAAACTATATCGCTTGCCTTCCTAGAATCAGTGGTTCAGCACAAGCTCTTTCACAGTGGATTTCCAAGAAAGTGGAGGGAGATAAATAGAAATAAATACATCAGTGGTTGGGCAATGTATTATAAGGTCAGAGAAAATGGAATCACAACTGCTGAATAGATAGGTAGTATGAGCATGCAGTAGCTACCTCCGCTGTTTGTGAGATGAACCTGCGCTGTTGTTGCCCTTTTCTTTCCGCATGTGGTCTTCCGTTGTGGCCCTGTAAATCATACATGCAGCTCTTATAGGAAAGCAAACCTGGCTTTTGTGTTCCTGTTAGTGTGCTTTATGTAATGCATGTTGAGGTCTATTAGCAAGACCAATGGTCTATGCTATATTCTCCCACGCATTATAGCATGGAGCCATATATTTTAAGGCCCAAGGAAATTACCTCCTTGCCCAGTTCTTTGACACCAAAGGAGCCGCCTTTTTTATATGTTTTGTTAGTTTTGTCTGTGTTCTCTTCATCGCTTTCTTTTTCCTATTTTTTCAAATAGATCCAGAGACTTTATGGACCAATAAGATGCATTGGAAGGCTATGATTAAAGGAACGAATACCATGTTCTTTGTACTGACATAGGAAAAAAGGGTCATGCAGCTGAGAATAAAGTAGTGGGAAAAGGACAGGGGTAACTCAATATCATTGCACATAACGATGTATAGGTTTCACTGCAAAATTTAAAATTTCAGTTTTAGTATATTGAATCGATTTGTGTAAAGGCGCAACTATTTACTTTGGTTTCATAGATGTCTTAATTTTGCTGGTAAAACCAACTTTTCAGATCTACTCTATTGATTTGATTTGCCAGCAAGCGGAAAAATGTGTTGTGCAAGCTGTCTATACAAAACAAATCCCTAAAAGCTATATAATCTAGTATGGCCAAACCGTATATAGCCTGCATGCACCTAAGGGCCTGAGAAGCGGCGCCTTCATAGGCGCTTGAGCTATCTGTCTGAGGATGAATTGTATCTGTTAACCCTTTCCATGAAGTGTGAAGTGGCATCACTATAAAAAGAGCAATGAATGGTGTAAAAATTATGGACCACAAAATAACCACAAAGGCTAATTAACCTGAGAACCTAGATGTCCTATTGTCCGAACAAAAACGGCATTTCCATTCCTAAAGCATCAAAATAGCTTAACTGAGGCCGTACATATAGGTGAAATCTAAAATATTATGTGACTAAATGGGCTGTTGCAGGCACCAAAAGAAAGTTTAGAAACATACATAGAAGAAATTTTAATTTAGTTCCTATATGTAGGATATGTATATACCTAAGAATACACGATGCGTGCATGGGCAACTACAATAAACTAAAATGTTTAAAAACATGAAATGGTGGGTAGAAGCTGTCCGTACATGTATGGCACTATTATTATAGCGCTAACCCTGATTGGTTTGAATCATAAAGAAGCATCGAAGTATTTCAAATTTGGAAGATGCCAAATAGATAATGTTGTAGATTATCAGATAAGAAGGCTGTGAGCAGTACCTGTGTGAACCCGGTAATCCTCATCAAGGTACACATAGGTCATTTCTGCCAACAATAGAGAAGAAGATTGACTACAAGAAAATAATTTGAGCTAAATTGTGTGGCATTTGTGATTATCATAGGCATGGGGAAATACACAAATAGCATGAGCATGGAATAGTATCTAACTGGCATAACCTTGGAACAGTAGTAGATATAGTATACATTAATATGACATTGCACCTCTAAATTTAATGAACCAATGTTCATAGTGCACGTCGAAGTCTTACATTAAAATTGATGTTTTCTGTTGTTCTGTTCTGGGTGCTATAATATGTAGCTATGTACTATAGTGCTCCAGGAAATCACCTCTTTGCTGGGGATTCTGATGGGGAATGGTTGGTGTTCTTTTTGGTTGGTTCGATGCTCTGGTCTGTGTATGTTTCTCAACCATTTTCTTTTTTCCTGTATCATTGAAATAGAATCATTATGTAAAGTAACTCCATATAGCTACATACACTATACTAACCAACCTGCAATGTTATACGCGCGCTTAGCATAAACTTTTTTAGATTTTTTTCTTCTATAAGTGCAAACATAGATGTACTAACTTTTTGAGGTTATTTTTAGTGACCATCCATCTCAAATCGTTTTAGGTTACGTTTAGTAAGCGTCGTAGGCAAAAGCGTCTCTCTTTATGAGGCGCTTACTAAAAATAACCTAAAATGATTTAACTCAATTGAAACGGTTAAGACTAACCTATGAGTTAAGATGGATGTGTAGAGGTGTGGTGAACTGACATTTCATCAGAGTATAGTGGTTGTTTCTTCAATGTAGGTGTTCTTACATGGTCTGCAGTATGTCCAGATTAGTTAGAATGGCTTCGCCACCTTATCCTACCGTACCTGAAATCATTATTATAACCGAAATAATACACATTTGAAAATGGACAGACTAAATTATTTCCAAAACGTTATTTAGGGAAATATATTAACATATATGTGAGGATAAACTAAAGATCAAAAAAATAATAGGTAACAGGAGGTAATAGTTTCATTGAAAAGTAAGAAGCGGTGAATGGACCTTCAAGTTTTTTATCAAAACCGAAAAGAAAAGCTTCAAGACTATTTTACACTACATAGGCCAAACCGTGTCTGAAGCCACCGTAGAGAGTTACGTAGGAGTAAATTTATTCTGAAAGGAAAAGGACAAGCAATTGACATGTAACTTAGATGACATTTATATATCAAGGTTGTATGAGCAGACACCGTTTTCGCTGTCAAAATCAGGCAACTAATGAGATGGCTAGGCCTCAGAAGACCGTGTATTTTTTTCCGTTTGCTATTGAGGTCTACTCTAGAGGCCCATTCATGTGGTACAATATAAGCTAAAAAATCTAGGATAGTCACAAACATACTACAGCTATAGAGAAAAGAATGCAATCCATATATGCGTAGCAAGAACAAACCTTTTTGGTCCCTAGCAATTTGCGATACGACAATGTGCTGAATCTTCTTTTTTACATGGTCAACCTAGCATGTTTCTACCCTACCTGCAGGGTCAATGTGTTCACAAACAAGACTACATAAGCCAGGTGTATGTATATTGTAAAGGTTGATTTGGCTTGAATTTGCCAATGAAGTATGTGATGTCTAAAACGAACCTTTTGGGCTCCATGAGTATAGAATGGACCGATGGAAGAGTTTGGTCAAACTAAAGTACCAAACAAAGGAATCAACGTGGAATAATTTGTTTCTTCATCAAATTTTATGCTGACAGCAGTCTACAAACTGGTTGAGTAGTTGAGGAAACATGCCGCAAAGGGTCTCAGGTGAGGTACTCATCTTTATCTCGCACACCAAAATGAATTATTGGTAGCTTGTAAACATAATCTCACCAAAAAGAAGATATATGGTCAAACAAGACTATTCAAGAAAAAGTTGCTATGAATGGAGAAAAAGATTAAAAGATTAGACAGTATAAGATACCTGGTACCCTGACATGGCAGCCTGTTGGGAAAGAGCAGCGACAGAAATAGAAACAACGATGGAAAGGATGATGGCTCTGGACATGGCAAGCTGCTGGAAAAATGCAGGGCAGAAATAGCAGCGGCGATGGAAAGGATGGCTCTGCATATTTTTTCGACAACAAATGCAGAGCAACAACAAAGGAAATAGAAATAGCCAAAGGCCAACCATTAGATCCATAGGAACAAGAGGTGAAAATAAATCAAACAAAGAAGGAAATAAATAGCAGACCAAAAAACTAAATATAGTCACCAAACTGTTAGGATACTAATCAAATATCTTGTATGCATATTCGCAACAGGCATAGCTAAATAATATGCTAGAATAGGTACCTCATTTTTTCATCAAAACGAAAGGGCATCAATGGTACATAATTGGACGACCTTTTTATCACCATACAATCTTGTACGCACATGTGTGAGAAATTTATGTATAAGCAGAACCAAAATTTTCATGTAATAGTTTTAGTGAAGCACAAACCAAAGTGTACTCGAATAAAAAAGAAACAGGAAACCCAAAAATTGATCACCGACAACCAAAGCATGTGACAATGTAATCTCTGGGAATAGGGCATGTGCTCAGAACCAACAGTGTATAATCTGTGGAGACAAGCGATGTTCACAGACAATGATCACAGTCATACAATGAAGAGGAATATCTCTGACTTCCCAGACAATAAACATGAGCTCAGATTGGGTAACCATATGTGTTTTGACATCACAGACAATGATCATAAGCAAGCATGACCGCAAAACCAAAGGCAATGATTACATTAGACAAAAGGAGAAAGCATCAGAGGCAATGACATCATAAGCTATGCATTTCAGCGAGGGTTCCGTAAAGGAGACGGCATCCACATCAGGCAGCCACCTCAGTTATCTCTTAACATGCAGAAAAGAGATGAAAAAAGCGCAAAATCAACACCGCTCATGATCATTACCTCAGTTATCAACATAGTAGGTAGATGTAAAGGAAGAATCATCATAGCTCCTGAACATTGCCTGAGTTACCAGGGAAAAAGAAAGAGATGTAAATTGTGTAACGGCAGCCTACGATCACTGCAAATCAGACATTAAACATGGATTACAATGCAATCATCACAGCAGCAGCCCATTCCCTCAAACTAAATTGTAACAAGAAAAAAGTTAGTCATCATTGCAGGTGATCAAGATGCAAACAATAGACCCAAAATCATCAGGGATGCACACCAAGAAACCAAACAAATATCGTTGACATGGCCACGTGCTCAGCTGTATGGCACAACAATGCCTGCTGTCAAGATCCAATAGAACCGAGGAGGCCACACCCTACAGAACGCAAAACAAAAGTAGTAGTAAGCTAGGGTTTCCTCCATTAGAGGCCAACAGGCCGCCCGCACGTAGATCGGCGTCCACAGCGAAGGGGAGCGAGCCTCCGCGAGCGCTGGGAGAGGAAGATCCCGCAGGGAGAGGTACGAAGAGAGGGGGAGGAGGGACCAAACCGAGGAGAGGACGAGGCAAGGAACACCGGAGCTGTCGGGGCTGCGGACGTTTCGAGGAAGAGCAGACCTGCGCCGACTATCTGCAGGAGCTCGCGCGGAGGGGAGCGGCTTTGGCCGCCGGCGGTGGCTAGCCGTGTCGTGCCGCCGCGTGAGGCCCACGCCACCTGCGGCGCGCCGTGCCGCGGGGGCCTGCCCGCACGGGGAGGTGGGGGGAAGGGACGGGACGGCCGAGCTCTGCCTGCGCCGCCGTGCCGTCGCTCGGCAGAGATGGAGGGAGGGAGCGAGGGAGAAAGGGGAGAGGAGACGGAGTAGACGAGGAGACGCTTGGAGAGGGTAGATATTTTTGTACGGGTCAGTGAATAGGGGCTACTAACAGATTTGGACATCCAAGCTGCGTTCAAACGAACCAAATTAACTTTGCTACCGTGGATGCCCTGAACGCTAGCTAAAGTAAGCTGCATTGATAAGAGTAGATGGGTCAGGACTCGGGACCTTGTTTTATGAAAGAAACCACAGAGAAAAAATGTACCTTAGGTGCCACCTTGAAAGACTAAACAACAGGAATGAACACGGGAACATACCCATACAATTAATAAATAATAACTCTCCCCTGGTTACCTCGTGAATGGTCTAGGAAACCGATCACTCCTAGAGGCCGGAACTTGATTACGCAGGTGGACGAACTGGAGACTGGTATAGGGAGCTGGTCCGGGACATTTTTTGGGAGGCAGACGCACGTCTGATCTTGGCGTTACCCGTGCATGAAAACAGACCGAACAGCCCAGCATGGCATTATGACCCAAAGGGACTGTTTAGTGTGAGGAGTGCTTACAAAGTCTGCCGAGATCACCTACTGCGAGCTAGAAGAAACACTGAAGGGCAAGAGCAGTAATGTGCAGATAGAAGACAAGGTGTGGAAAGAGCTATGGCAATTGGCAACTGAACTGTGGCTTTGGGACAATATGGGAAACTAAGGCCCTGTTTGGTTGAGCTGTGGCTTTGGGAGAAAGCTGCTGTGGGCTGTGAGCTGTGGAAAAGCTGCTGTGGGCTGTGAGCTGTAGAAAAACTGAAAGCTGTTTAGTTAAACAAGTATAAAATATACATTTTATCTTTATCTCTCTTGAAACAACTATGGAAGAGCTTTTTATTCCACCAATTTCGAAAAGCAGAAAGCCAAAAGCCAAAAGCAGGGTCAAACCAGCTTTCAAAAATGAACTACGGAAAAGCAGCTGCTTCTAAAAAAACACCCTTCAAAAACAGCCCCTTTGGTTGATCTTTTGGCTTTTATGGCCAAAAGCCAAAGCCAAAAGCCCAACCAAACACGACCTAACATGTGCAGCTGCAATCGCCCATGCAGTGCAAGTGTATGTAACAGAACTGTCAAAGACTGACGATGGCACAAAACCTTTCCACCGTAAAGAAAAAAGGTGGTTAAAACCACCGGAGGGCAAGCTGAAAGTGAATTGTGATGCTTCTTTCTCTCCGAATTCGTGTGACGGTGGGTGGGGATATGTCATTCGGGATTCAGATGGCGCTGTGGTGTTTGCGGGGCGTGGAAGAGTGGAGTTTCTTCTGAACGCTTTCCAGGCTGAGGTAATTGGCTGCATACATGGAGTGCAGGCTGCTGTAAACGCAGGGATCTCCAATCTTATTCTGGGGACAGATGCTACGTTGGTGCAACAAGCAATCAACTCTGAAGACTACAGAGCGTCGATGGCTGGGAGTCTCCTGGAGAAACTGGATAGTTTGGTGTCTGCCAATTTTAATTCGTTTGTTTGCTTAGCAGTTCCTAGAGATTGTAACAAGGTTGCTCACCAGTTAGCAATCCTTGGGTGTGCTTGTACTGAGGGATCTGAGCCAGTTTTGAGCTCTTGAACAATCAGTTTATGAATAATGAGAAGCCACCCATTATCAAAAAAAAAAGAATGAGAGGAGTACATCCCATTAGAAGAAAACTGCAAATTGCAGACTACACGTACAAGAGCGTAGTCTTATTCCTTAGTGTTGCGCCCTTCATACCTGAACATTCTTGTGCTAATCATACAGGCGTGTGAACTAAACCTATTGTCACTAAAGTTCAGTCTGATAGTACAAGTTACGGCAGTGTGAGCCAAGTACACGCCTCAGCTATAGTACAGGAAAACAGATCAGAAGGTCAGCTCATTGATGAACACCTTGGTCAGCTTCTGAGACGGGCTCAGGCTTCCTCCTCGGCTGATCCGGAGTGACTCGATCGATTTTTGGATTTCCATGGTCATAGCGCTGTCAACACTGCCTGCAGACTTGTGCTTGTGTGCTTTCTGCAGGTGCAGCTTGAGCGAACTCGTACTTAGACCAACATTCTTGCTGCAGATTGGGCACACCTTCATTTCTGGGCGCTTCTGCTGCCAGTCCATAGATACCTTACCATGCAGCCTCTTATCAAGGGCCAGGAGAGCCTTGGCAAAGCCATCGTTTGGCTGTGCTCGACGGTGTACTTTCTTCAGTAAGTTCCAGGCTTTTGCGAGAGTGAAACCCCTGAAAAGTACGGCTCTATCATGTCAATAGCAAAGCTCCAACAAAATTCTTGTGCAGCCATTATCATGCAATTCAGTCGCAAGTGGCAGAAGTTAAGACTCTTACTCTCTAAGCATCAAATAGGCAAGTACGACTGTGGCACTCCGACTCTTCCCTTCAAAGCAATGAACTAGAACCTTGCCCCCAACATGATCCACATGATCAATAAAGTCTGATGCTTCCTCAAAAAGATCACTGATGTTTGCATCATCATCATCGCTAATCTGTAAAACACAACATTTTTCAATTTAAACATGTGACTATGAATCGTGTAAAAGGCATCACAAATGGGAATCCTAAACCACAGAGATTGATGCTCTTACTGAAAAGTTCTTGTATTCAAAAAGATCAGGAAATTGGGAATCGGATTGACCAATCTCATTCGAACACAAACAGAGTACATGGGTAATGCCCAAATGCTGTAGGGTGTACTTAGACCTTGCAGCCAGAGCCCCACCTATGAACAAGTTGTTTACAACAAGAGAAGGTCGTTCTGTATTTGAAGCATCAGAAATCAAGGCTATCCTTTCAATGATGTGTTCAAGACGCACCTGCAAGTTATGTATTATCAAGCTCACTAATTCCTTAAAATGGAGTTCAAAGTTTAGGTATATCCTGAGGCTCACCTTCAATTCATAGGCATCAGCTACCATGTTGTTTTCAGTTCCATCAAAGAAACCAGAATGAAAATTGTTCTCTTGGCAAAATTTGATCACATCGTTCTTAAGTGCTTCGTTCCACTGCTCGATCTCTTTGAGCAATTCAGGATCAACCTGCAGCATCAATATTATTTTCAATTGAGGTTTGTAAATCGTAATCAACATCATCAACAACAAAAACAAGCCAAACTCAGAAAAAAAGCTCACTGAGCAGGGTAACTTGAGTTTTCAATACAAGCTTTGGTAAAGCTTGTTGCAATCACACTGGCTGTGACTGTACCATTAAAAAGAAAGGTAGGCTACAACAAAACCAGTTGGGATTAGGCTAGAAATGAAACCCCCAAAAAATTCTACAATTACATCGATCGAAATAAAGTAGATACTACTTACAATGAATGAACTAAATTAGATAAGAAAATACTTTTACTGAACAAAAGAAATTAGAGCAACAATCACAGTAGATATGATGTAAGGATGTTTTTCCTTTAAAAAAATGAATTCTCACTTTCACTCAAGAGATTCTTACCTTCGGGTTTTTGTAAAAATCACGAAGTTTCATTGTCATTCTTAAACTACGGGGAGCCTCTGCACTTCCCTTGAAGTACTTGTTGTTCCAACTGTCCCTGGATAGAGGAGAAACTGAATCTGAGCTTCCACGGGATCCCACAGAAGACGACTTCGTTGCAGATTTCAGCATTTCAGAATCACTATGAAGCTCATTGTTCAGTTGCTTACTAGGAGGGCAAGGAGTACTATAGCTGGCTCCAGGTGAAGGAAAATCAGAAAGGGCAGCATCATTATTGTCAGATTCTTCAGAGGTTTTAGTAATTATGGACAAGAAAACTCGCAAAACACCATCCAGTTTTTGGTAAAGTTGGAGAAGAAATAGATGGAACCCCTCCAGGTCCCTAAGAGCTGCACGAAATGATCCTCGAAATTCATGAATCACTGCAGCATTGTCTTCATCAGAAAGGGAGCAACAAGAATCACTGCAAGTAACCTCATCAGGTCGTGAATGTCCAAACTTACCACCAGAAATTTCATATAGGATACTTGCTGAGTAGTCCGAGCTATTCAAAATGAGCTCCACAACTTTGGGATACCTCTCATGATCTTTGACACGTCGCCCCACAGGGGGGCGGCGGGGCACACCAGTATCAATTGCTACAATGCGAAAATTGCCATTTGTTCTTTCAGCATTTTCCTTTTCATTTATCAATGCTTCTAGTTTTGGTGACATGGGATCCAACCCTGGTGAATCAAATTTTCCATTCAAAGAGTGTGACCGCTTCTCTCTATGCAAAAATTTTGTAATCAGTTGGTTGGAACTATCTGTAGAGCTCTTGAAATCATCCAATCTGTCCAAACTGGGTAAGGATGATTTATCTGAAATCATCAGGTTTGCAGGATTACCACGCCAACCAAGCTGACGGCATGGGAGTCTGTCCTCATTCCGCAGTATCAGATCAAGCATCAAAACCCTTCCCAGTGATGAAGCAGTAACACAAGCAGCTTCTCGTGAATTGAAAGCCTTTGAACTCTCAAGCAGTGGGGAGCCATGAATATAACTGCCAAGCCAAAAATGCAAATTTCAACTCCAATAAACAGGTCACGTAGAGACAATGTGTATAGCTAGCACGGTTGTACTAATAAGGTAACACTGCAATAGTACCTCATTAGAAGAAGGCAGCGGCTTAGCTCAAGAGCTTCTAACAACTCTGAGCAAGTCATCTCACCAACCTCATCGTTATTTGAAACTGCTGCTGTTCGAGCATTTTCTGCAGCATGCCTAATCGCCAGCCACTCTGAACTAGAATTATATACTACTCTAGCCTGCATTTGTTATAAAAGCTGTATAAGAAATCATTGCTCCATACATAATCAAGTTGTACAATATTAATTGGGGGTTTGGAAATACTTGTGGTGTATGGACTCCGAGCAATCTTGCAAACTCATAACCCAAACGTTCTGCTTGTGTTGCCATCTTTGATGATGAGAATTTTATAACAGCTGCCGCTTCTGGAACTCCACTGTTACCTGGAGAACTAAATAGAGCAAAGAACACTACGCCACCAGAGTTCACAGTCACCTATAAACACCAGGGTATGCAAATCAGGATGTTAATCGTATGCATCAATATTGATGATACTCACAAGTGAAATGGCAGTAGAAGAATATGAGCTTGAATGTTTAATACTTCCTCTGTCCACTTTTGTCAAGTGTATTTCAATTTGAGAAAGTCAGACACAGTAAATTTTGAACGTTGGATATCAAATTACATGCATACTTAGTGTACAAAACTAGTATCACTTGTGTTTGTATTTCAAAGTGCTTTTAATATGATATTTAGTTTTTATCAATTGATAAAGCCTACATTGTAGAGCTTTCCATTCCCTACTAAAATATTCCCCTGAAAGTGGATGGAGAATATAAGATGTTTGTCATGCCAACTTGTCTCAGATGTGGTAAACAGAAGCAAATAGTCTTTCTCACTACAATGGCCACACATGATGTTGAAATTGGCATCATAATAGGTTGTGACAAACCTCAAGAGCTTTATTCATTTCGTCTTCAGTTTGTTCTGAACTACTACTGTGTTCTGTATGATGCAGAGACGACAACACGTCCCATGAAAATTCAGATGACTCAATGTCCAGTGCAGAAGAGTTCCCAAGTCTCTCCCACAAGCTTATTTCAGGAGATTGATCGCAGGCCAATGGATCTTTTCCTGTTGGTTCTTCTCTAATCAAGTGTTCACTACAGTGGGCACAGCAAAAAGAGAATAACAACATTAGCTCAGAAAGCTTATGAAGCTGCTGCTTAAACCGATATACTTTCACAATTTACAACTCATACAAGTTCATCTTGCAAGTGAAATTCCCTTAAGATCCATGCTCCATATTTGAAAAAAACATTAGACTCAAATAAAGTATAAAAGTTATATTGGGCCAAATTCATTATATGCAAAATGTTATTCCTTGGCTTGTTGATAATGTTGCCATCATTCTACTATCTAGAGCCATCTCTTTGTTTGAGACAATTCCAGAATCAAGATCTACACATCATATAATAACAGTTACACCTAATCATAATTTCAGATCTAATCTATCATCTTGGCAACAAAGATGACAATTTGGGGTCTAATCATAATATACTATTATAGGAAAAATTCCAAATTACTTCCCTCAAGTTCGGTCTATGTCCAGATGAGCATCTTAATGGAGGAGAATAGGAGGGAGGTATAAACACATTACAGACATGCAATCCAACCTACTCCTTCACCAAGAGAAAAGACAATAGGGAAATCTATGTGTTGGCACAGATTTCAACTTTTCAGATAATTATTCCTGGTAATTCAGTTAACAAGAGAAATGTAAAAGAGGGTTCAATCTTATTCTTGGGCACTCCACTTTTTATCCAGGAACACCCAGCATTCCATTTTTCATTTGAAGTAAGATGGAATATAATTCAACATTTTCACCATAAGGTTTGTAAGGTATGAGCTTAATTTTGCAATTACAGATAATCAACTAAGTGGTATGAAGTGATCTTTAAAGAATAATAGGATGCCGATGGATTCCACAAAGCAAACCTTAAGTCCCCGCTACCAAATAGTGAGAAGCTCCCACTTGGCATGACTTCAATCCTTGAACCCCGATGTGGGAAGCCAGATGGCCGGAAAGCCCCACTCCTCTTACGTACTAATGAGAGCCATTTCTCAAATGTTTGTGCTGGTGTCGATATATCACCACCAAATAATAAAGAAACCACCTAAACACAAGCAGATTTGTTTGGTTTTACTCAGTAAGATAAAGTATCAAATTTTTACAAATGAACATTGGGGAAACAACACTTACACGAGAAGATAGCTTCAGATCTCTATCCTCGTTTTCCTGTAAGAAATGTAAAAATTTATATTACATTTATGAATTTCTGCTTAAAGACATTTCAGAATACTCTAATGGCATATCTTGATTGATGAAAAAATTGAGGGAAAAAAAAGAGAGAGATCTAAAGCATTTTTTTCCTGAAGATGAACAGATGGAATTTTGTGCACCAAGATTGTCTATATCACCAAGTTCTAGCAAACAGAAGAGTACAAGCCCACAGAACTAACACTAACACAAGACTAACACTTCCATTTACCAGCTTATGCTCCGTGGATGCAAGTGGTTGGGTCAATTCAAAACCCATTGCAGTTAGTCAAGAGTTCAGTGTTCACTTGGTTGGTACACCCTCTATCCCAAATTATAGGTCGTTTTGGCTTTTCTAGATACATAGCTTTTGCTATGCACCTAGATATATGATATGTTAGTCTAGATACATAATAAAAATTGTGTATCTAGAAAAGCCAAAACGACATATAAATTGAAACGGGGGAGTAGATCATTACTCATTAGGAACACTTGTTTGTAAACCAAATGAACTACTCACGTATGGGTCAATCACTCAGTCTAGGTCAATCACTCAGTCTAGGGCAATCTACTTGCATCCCTAATACGCTCACCTCGAACTGGAGTAAAAAAAGGCACATCTATGTGTTACTTCCTTGGTCTTACAAGGAAGAAAGTTCCAAGATTTGGCACATGACCTACCTTTGGAGAAATTAGCATGTATAAACTCGAATTGAAGCAGAACGTTGGTCTAGTTTGGATCAGGAGGTGTCATTGTGTCAAGCATAATGCATTGTGCAAAAATCGAAATAACAAGACGAGAACAAACTGCTTTTCTTCATTCATGATCAAATGGCCCTCCAAATAAACCCGCATCAAGCCTCACTGCATCTGGGGGAAAGGCGCACTTGATAGCCAAGATGAGACTAAATGGCAATGGAAGACTCACGGATACACCAAGCAGCTGCATTTCGCAACCATGTCCCGAAGCAGTAAAGGTTCAGATTTGCCAACAAGTCCCCCTCCCTTCTCACTCTTTTACCCACCTAGAAACTACGACAGTGACTAACTCAAGAGCATCAATCAAGACCACATCAGATCACAAAACACAAGTCCAAAGAAGAGAAAGGAACCCACCTTGGGAGGAGGAATAATGGAGGGCCGCTCCTGGTTGCGCTCCTCCGCCGCCGCCTCTGGCTGCGTCGCTTCTCGCTGTTCCATGGGAGGGGCAAGGCGCGGGTAGCCCTTGACTACGCAGGCGCTTGGCGTGATATTGGTTTCAGCAACCGCCGCCTACGGCCTGTGCTTTGCGGCCGCCTGGCTTCCCGGTGGGGGAGCGCGGGGCCGTCAGAACCCAACGGAAAAGGCGGGATCTTGCGCGAGTTTTCCTCCCCGCTCCACCCTTTCCGTCCGGTTGTCGGCTTTTTCCGTAATGGTGACTGCCTGCTGGAGAGCGGGGGGAGACAGCGCGCCAGAGAGACAAAGGCAGGGGAAGACGAAAGTAGAGAGTGGAGTGGATCAGTACGTACAGTGGGGTGGTTACTGCTTTTGGGAACGGAGTCCATGGCATCACCGTCAGCACACCCCGTCCGATCCTGCCTGGATTTCCCGATATGCCGTTAGTACCGATCTTTGCAGGGCTTCGTAATTTGACATACTATCTTCGTTCATGTACCGTGGATCACGACTGCTTGTTTTCGCAGCTTAAAAATACGCCAACAGTGCTGCGAAAACAAGGTCCGGCTGACACGAATAATTTGAGTCACGACTATCAAAGAGTTTTCTCTTTTTTTATCGCTTCGCCATAGAACAAAGGACAAATATTTACAAATCAGATACCTAGATCATCTGAATTAGAACTTGTTTGGATCTCGTATCCACCTCAATCCATACGTAGGAGTAGATTAGAGCGAAACTAAATTAATTTCCACCGCAACCACTCTAAGATGTAATGGATTGATGTGAACACGAGTGTATTCAAACAAGGCTTTAGTGTATGTATGGGTAAAAAATTAAGAACCCAAGATGTTATCACATTCGTTATGGTAGAACATGTCCATACGAGTTCAAGTTTTAGATTTGATATGGGTGCTCATATTTTCATGGATTTAACATGTGTTTGGGTGCTACAAACGTTTTGGATTTTTAACTGAATCTCTAGAATCCCTATCAAACACTTTATCCGGTGAAGTGATTCTCCATGAAACATCCAGAAACATTGTTCTATTTTAAATTAAGAATGAAATCACCCAAATAGGTGTTTCTAGTTCATTTCAAGGAGATTCTGAATGAAATAACCAAATAGTTTCACTGATTCTTGCAAGTGATTCTATTTCACCATAGAAACGTTTCTAGAGAAAATCTAGATCTGAAATATTTATAAGACTAAGAGAATTTGGATCCCTACTAAACACATCTATTGTTCTTTCAATAATAGGCGGCATGCTTGTCGATAACGAGGTGTGGTGAATCTTTTGGACAGAGATTTTCATCTTCTTGTCTATGCATGTGAAATGGTCTAGTAGTTGTTTCGACTGATTATTGTTTATTGTCTTTTATGTGAACTAGTGATCGTATTTTTCTTGGTTGTTCTTTTTAAGTGCAAAAAGTTAAAATAAGTTATATCAGTTATATTTAAATTGATCCTTACCCAAATAAATATTCTAAATTTTTAGCATATTTTCATATATATTATATGACCTTTTAGAGAAAATAAATTCTTTGGGAATCTAAATCCAGTCTACCAGTTGAATGGACACATAAAGTGATTATAATTCAACATTAAAAAGGAAACATTATCAGAGATAAGCTAAATCTGAAATATTTCTACGAGAATCTATATCCCTATTCCAAAAACCATATGTTTAGTTATTTGACCCTCATGCTTCCATGCAACCAACTTAGGCCACGGTAATCTTTGCTAAAGAACCTTGTTTTCCTATATAATTAATTTGAGTTGGTTGAAGAGAAATATACCTATTTTACTACTCCAAGTAAGTCCACTTTGTCCACTTACCCTCTAAACAAAATATTTTGCTTCAATTTACTCTCAACACCACTTCATCAGTAAGATCCGTGTTTTTTTCCTCCACATGCCACGCTCAATTTTTTGTGTGTAATTATTGATTATTCCTTGGTCATGTGGCAAATAAACAGGATAGACTAAGGGGCTGTCGACCAAGATGCGTAGCAGATTTGGTCTACTAGCACACTATACTCACCGACCCAGATTTGGCTGGCTGGTCCGCTCGCGCCCCTGCTTGCCCCCTCGGTTGGCTGCTGCGCTTTGGAGGACCGGCCAGGCCGGGTGGTGGCTGTGGCCGCACGCCTTGGCTGGCCGGCCAGGCCGGCTAGCACTCCTGTACGTCCCCATCTACTCACTGGCCCTGCTGAACTGGTCTCGCTCGGCTTGGGAACCAGATAGGCCGGCTCGCCTGCTTGCCTAGCCGCCTGGCTCCTGCTTGAGCCCACGGAAACTATCCTAGCCAGTTTGGGAACTGGCCAGACCGGTTTGTCTGTATAAGTCCGAGTTGGACTCCCTTTAATTTGTTTTTTTGGAACGGGGTTTTGTATAGGAAACTTGAAGATCACGATCTGAGCTTGTTTTTTTGTTGGAATATGACCATACCCTTTCTATATATGAGAGGATCGTGACCGATTAAAGGATACAACAGTCAATGGTCAAAAACATATCTACAAACCCCTTTTACCCTCTCCTCTCTCTACCTTGTTGTTCGTCCGTCATCTCCTCGGGAAGTGTTCAGGAGTTTTCAATGCAAAGAATGGGCTCAAAATCAGTCTAACCGGTCTCTAGATCGGTTTCGTCGATCCTGTTGCGTTCTTGCTGTATCGTGGGTTGTTTGCAACCCCTTGGGCGTGCTAGCAATTGCTGGTGTGTGATCTGGAACCCATCCGATGTCAACACTAGATATATAATTTTTGCTATGCATTTAGATATAAAAGGTGTCTTAGATATATAGTAAAAAATAATGTATGTAGAAAAAATCAAAATGCCTTATAATTTAGAATATATGTGGTACTATTTTATCCTAGATTCACTTCACAAAATTTACACTATTTGATTAATTATTAAAAATGCTTTCATAACACTCCTTTCCTTTGACGAAGGTTATTGCTCTCAAAATTCGTATTGTTTAGCATTATAAAATTTATGGTTCAAGATTCACTTCAAGAAATTTACCCTTAAACTATGAGAAATGAAAAAAAACTAATGGTCAAAGATATAAATGTTAGATTAGATCAAAGATAAAACTAGTATAAAAAAAGATCAAAGCTAAAGCTATCTTCTTGGAACATACTCTATCCATCCTTTTTTACTATCGTTATCGCTTCTTGAAAAGTCAAACTTATTGAACTTTGACTAAATATATACAAAAAATACTAATATTTATAAAACATAATTAATATCATTAGATAGATCATTAAATCTATTTCATAATAAACTTATTTGGAGATACAAATGTTCCGAATATTTTCTATAAACTTTGTTAAACTTAAGAAAATTTGACCACTACGCTTCTCATACCGACAATTAAATCTACTCTATTAAAGCACCATCTTTTTCTATGCTAAGTCCACCAAAAGAACACCCACGATGAGATGGTCCTCCTTCACGCACCTCACAAAGTGAACGTAGAAAAGCAACCTATTACAAATGAACCATCCAGATTGCTTCTCACCGTTCTCTCTCCTTACTCCCTCACATCTGACGGCCAGGATGGCGTGTATGGTACTCGTCATCCTAGTATGCACGACTCCTCATCCCTCCACCCCAAGCCCCTATGCTCGCGGCATGCGACCACGGTTCGATTCCTATTCCCTGCATATTTTTTGAAAAATTTGAAACAACGCCCTCTCCTACCGTTGTCATGCGACGCGAGAGGCGAGCGTGCTCGTGGATAGAAGCCGCGCTGGCATCTCCTCCAGCCGGCGGTAGCAGAGCTCCTCCAGCCTCTCTCTGTCTTCCTCGACGGCTTGTGAGCTACCCTCCCCCCCCCACGGCGGCCCGGGCGGTCGCCCCTCCAAGGTCACGCGGCGCCATCACCATCAGGTACTTCGGCCCGTTGGTCTTCCATTCTCGCTATTTGTGCTCGGATCTAATTTGATTGCTGGCTGCCAGTGCGCTGGCCTCCAGGGTACTAGGGAGCCGGCCGCGATCCAGCGAGGCGTAGAGGCATAGATCCAATGAGGCGCTCTTCCCCGAGGCACATCGTACGGCCGTGCCTAGAATGCGGCGGCCGCACGGACTAGGGAGACCGCGGGCGGCGGCGGTTGTCGTGCGTGCTCAAGCCACGAGAACATGACGGAGGCCGCGGGTCACGGAACGCGTGGGCTCCAGACACGAGAAGGCGGTGGGGGCCACAGGTGGTGGCGAACGCTAGGGTTTAAGAGGCCGTAGGTGGTGGCGGTGGCGCGGGCTTGGATCCAGAGATGGTACCACAACCCGAGCGTATGAAATTTTTACTACATGGTCGTGGAACTACCAAGGTCGCTGCTAGTGCTGCTGCTATTGGTCAGTGATAAGTCATTTGAGACGACAGAAACCCTAATCATCCTCAGAGCTCAACTATATTCTAGGACATAGCAAGTTAGGCTAGGTCTAGAGGGAGGCAAGCAGGTTTCGCTTGGATTCCCGATCGTGTCAAGAGCGTGATTTGGTATACATTACTTTTATATGTTTGCTACAATTGTTATGACATTCATCTTCATATTTATCATATTCCTAGTTGTAATGTTTATTGTCTACTTTGATTATATGCTTAGTATATTTAGATTATCATCATGTTTATGCATAAGTTCGTATAGCGCTTGCTCCAAAGTACACGGGGTGAGTGGTCGATATTGTGTCAGCGTGGTGCTTATACGTTGTTTGCCTGCGGATACACCCTATATTTCGGGCCATGTGGTAGATCGCGGATGTGACACTCCCGTTGAGTCCTTTGTAGTCCACTCCCCAAATATAGGTCTACAAGTAGGATTTAGTTACGAAGTAAGACAAGCTCTGTTCTTAATCTTCCTCAGTAATATCCCTTATGTGTAGATATGAAGTTGATCTTAGCCATGATTACTAGGTGTAATTGCACTAATCAATGTATGCTTTGACTTATAA
This sequence comes from Miscanthus lutarioriparius, assembly GCA_904845875.1. Taxonomy (NCBI): domain Eukaryota; kingdom Viridiplantae; phylum Streptophyta; class Magnoliopsida; order Poales; family Poaceae; genus Miscanthus; species Miscanthus lutarioriparius. The sequence continues at coordinate 74,826,410 of CAJGYO010000006.1, forward strand.
TTAAGAATGGCTTAGAAATTATTCCTCTAATATTCTACTTAACCATACTAATGCCATAGAAAGGAGTATTCTGAGTGATCAATGATTAATTATTATGCACTACTCATATATACATGTACCTCTTGACTTACCCCTGTTGTGAGTGAAATATTGGTTATGGTTTACTTCTCCATCAATAATATAAGTTATCAATACATGTCCTCGTTAGACCTTTCCTGAGATAAAAATATAAATAACAATACCTGGAATACTCCTGGGTGAAGTGTTACAATGATATAATTATCTATGTGCTTGCAGATTACTTTCATTCATATATATATATATAGACACACACATTCTTTTCTAGTCACATAAAATAATAAAGAACTACTCTATTAGTAATATTAGGTAGTACCAACAAGCATTTCTGACATTATCACTAGGGATGACAACATGGTAAAGTAATGTTAAGAGATGTAGACATATATTAGGTGACTACTAAAATAAGTGACAAGTTAATAAATACCGACAAGCATTTATGGATTTGATGCCTGGGGGTGGCAGGGGCTGGTATATATAGGCCGGAGCGTCAATCCTGAGCCCTCGGATCAAACCGACTTGAATAAACGGCGTAGATGCAATCCTTAAGGAGGTGGAGAACCGACGTAGTGAGGTGGAGGGGCTGACAGGTGGGGCCCCCAGACCGGCCAGCCCCACCTAGCGGCCTCTCACCCTCCGCTTCGGTGTGGTGTCCTCTGGAACCTTCTAGAGTTGTTTATCCCGCAGATAATCACGATTAAGTCTGATATCTAGGTCCACCTTGATGGGTTTCTGGATAAATCCTGCAGATAATACAGATTCACCAAAACTCGTGGAATTTGTTAGTTTAAACCCCTAAACCTTTGTTGGTGATTATTTTCATACATTTATACAAGTTATATTGACGGTTTATAATGTCTGTTAACTACCATCGACAATCAACGCTACAAGAGGACGTCTCCGCATCGGCCCTGGAGATCCCACTGTCGAGGCCTCGCCCTGACCGGACGCCGAGAGGTATGTGTTTGTTCTTGTATCTTGATTGGTTAGTCTACTAATTGGAGATGGTTGGGTGAGGAACCTGGCAGCTCCGTGCCAGCATGCAGTAAATTGTAATCCTATAAGAAAGAAAGAACGAAGAAGGAATGGTTCTAGCTGTATAAAAAATAGGCAATTTGGATACGATGTAGTTAGCTATATAATGTAAAATTTTCAACTTGGAACCGTCCTTATGATAAATTCTGTGATAAGTACTGTAATTTCATATAGATCAACTGTGTTTCTCAATTTTCTACGTAGCATTTGTTAAATGTCAACCGAATGTGTGCTGTCTCATGATTGCCTTGCTGTTGAAAAGGTGTAAAAGTCTAAAAGCTACTTCTAGTGTCAGTGCTTTACCTTCGTATATTTTGACACATTGTTGTTTCAAGTAGACTCTGCACGTACACAGAAGCCCGTGATATTCATTTCCACTTTTTTAGGACGGGGATGCATTTGCTCATGAGCAGAAACACCTAGGGACGAAGCCAGAAAAAAATTTAGGAGAGGCTGAACAAAAGTTCTACAATTACTTAGCTCTACTATCACCACTCACAATAAACAAATATATAATAGCTTAAATTAATCTTATATTTGAAACATTGATTAACGATGAAGTTCACAAAGTACATCATGAAAAATAAAGGATGCAGTTCATTCGTATCAAAAGGTCCAATTACGAAGCTAATAAACGGCTCCTAATGTTGACACATTATTCATTCGAAGTAGCAATCTACGGAGATAGACAAAATTGATTAGTCAAACATATATATGGACCTCCAAATTATGAATTTAGAAGATAATAGATCGTACTACTAATTTGTTAGGCAATAACATCCGATGCTTTTTCATCTCTTGAAACCACTTTTTGATCTTTTCATTATCGATCTTTCTAAATATCTTTTCTCACTATAGCATATCATCAAGTCATTGAGCCATCCATCACCCATTTTACTACGTAAATTTGTCTTTATAATAGACATGGCTAAAAATATCCTCTCAACTAAAGCCGTTGCCACCGGTAGTATCAAGATTAGCTCAATGAGACGATAAACCAATTTATAAGATGTGTTCATATTAGTCTTGATCATAATTTCAGCAACTTTTCCAAGTTTATTGCATCCAAGAAATTCTAGAGTTCTTCTAGCACGGTTGACAAACTGTCTAAGATGGCTGGGCAAAACAGCAAGCTCACCAATATCAAAATCCTCGGCATAAATTTTAGCAAGCCTCACAAGTTTGTCCACATCAAAATTAGATAAGGAGTTCCTTGGGTTAAAAGCAGCCATGCATACTAATAACTCTGAACTAATTTCACTGAACCGACGATTCAGCTCAGTCAAGATGGCATCAATGGCGACAAGAAAAATCTCAACATGATAGTAATGCATATTTGTTACCTTTTGTTTTCTTCATCTAGATGTACCTCTAACATTTATTTCCTTATCTATATCTTGCACTTCAATCTCATTCTTCTCATAGAATGTTTTCACTTTTTTGAGTAATGGCTCCCATCCATTTTCCCTCATATCCTGCAAGCTATCTTTCACATCCATGATCAAATGCATTGCTTCAACTATGTCTTGATCCTTCCTTTACAAAGCACGTGACAAAATATCTATCATGCTCAACAATTCTATCATCAAATGCAGGATGAACACAAAATTAAAGTTCTCTATTTTTCCAATTAAACCTAAAGCTCCACCATTATTTGTTGGTTTAATGGAATCTTTCTTCACTATCTCAAGCACATCTATGATAGCCTCCCACATCACCAAAATACAAAGCAAAGTTTTAAGATGTGAACCCCATCTAGTATCTCCTGGCCTAGCTAGGCTACTTTCTTGATTTAAACCTCTTTCAGTCATAATCTCACCCTTCTCAATCTTTTCTAACAACATATCATAATGCTTTGCAAGCAAGGCATCTTTTCTCATACAAGATGCACCCACATTGCTGACTATTAAAGGAACATAGTTAAAGAAATCTGCAATGTCTGCACTAGAAGTCGAAACAGTAACAATCACTAGTTGCAATTGATGGGCAAAACAATGCACATAGAAAGCATAAGGATTTTCATCAAGAAATCAATTTATGCACCCCATTAAATTCACCTCTCATATTAGAATCTCCATCATACCCTTGCCCACGAAGCATAGAGATAGACAAATTGTGACTTGAAAGCATACTGACCAAAGCTTCTTTCAATGCAATAGCTGTACAACTCTGAACATGCTGAAGTCCAAGAAATCTCTCCACCACTTGCCCTTTATCATTCACAAACCTGCACGACACATTTGTTTATGTGTTAGTATAATTGTAGAAATAATTATAATAAAATCTATGCACAAATTGCAATTGTGGAGTACTAACCTTAGAATCACTGCCATTTGCTCTTTTATTGATACATCTCTAGACTCATCAATAAGCATCGAGAATTTTCTACCTCGAATCTCATCCATAATGGCAGTTGTGATTTCCTCTGCACAAGCTTTTGCAAGATCCTTTTGTATATTAGGAGATACCATCTGGCATTTTTTAGAACCTTTGTCATATGCGTCCTTCACTATATCTACCTTATCTTTATACCAGTCAACCATCTCTCTAAATGTACCCTTGTTGAGAGAAGTAGAACTCTCATCATCTCCACGAAAAGGTTCCCCTTGCGATATGAGAAATCTTGCAACATCTAAAGATGTCAAACGAATCTCATATTGTTTTTCTTCCTCTATGCTCACCTCAACTAATTTTCGACCAACACTTGTCCTTTGGTTCATAAAGTCGTCACACTTCAGTCTAGCCTTTGCATGAGTCGTGCAAACACCGTGCTTATGAAAAGTATCCTTAGCGTTCTTCCAATTCACATAACCTTGATGTGCAAAGATAGTACTTCCAAATTTTTCAGCCTTTGCCGAATTGAAGAAGAGATAGCAATATAAGCAATAAGCAGCATCCTTGGACTCACTATACTCTAGCCAATCAAATTCATCAAACCAAGTCTTTTGAAATGATCTCCATTCACCACCCATACATTTACGAGGAAATGGAAATTCATGAGGTTGGGTTGGACCACTTAAAGCATATGCTCTCTTTACTTGGTCTCTAATTTCTGGTTCATAAGAATCGATTGGTTTGCGCTTTTGAGGGTCAGCAATTAGGTTTGAATGACTAAACTCTTCCCTAGGTTTCTTGGGTTGATTTGTGCTCTCATTAGTATGTGCAGTTGAGCCGCTGCCACTTGAACTTGAATAGTAATTGCACAAAGTTCTTTTTGACACACTAAAAAACTAAAAATTGAAATCTATCATGAATCAAACATTCAACCTTTCAATCACAGACTCCTGGTCTCACATTCATAGTTAAAATTGAAAAATCACCGATGTCTGCTCAATTGCTGCTCCACGTGCCACCGTCGTCCCCTGAGCCCGGCGCTGCCTGCTTGCGCCATGCGCCTGGGTGATTGCTGGGCTGCTCAAGGCTCAAGACTGCACAGCAGCAGCGGTCCGCTTGCTGCCCGCCGCTGTCCGTCCTCGTGGTGTGGGGACTGGGGAGTCGGGGTAGACCGGTCACCGGTAGAACTAGGGAATAGGGAAGCCGCCGCCATCCGTTTGGGGTCGGGGACGGGAGGCTCGCGACGGCTATCGGGGGAAGGGCAGGGGTTACGATTTCCGCCGCCGTCCGTTTGGGGTAGGGGACAGGAGGCTCGCGACGGCTATCGGGGGAAGGGCAGGGGTTATGGTGGGAATGTGGGATTAATAGGGTTTCTTACCTTCTTTCACTATTCACTATTGGCTACTGGGCCTTGGGATTTGACTTAATAATGCCCTATTCTCTATAAAATTGGGCCCAAAACATATCAGCCTCTCCTAAAATTGGGCCCAAAACATATTAGCCCCTCCTATTCTATACATATATACGTGAAATTTTTAGGGGGGCTCCACGTGCCTGGGAGCCGTAGGAGGGGCTCGAGCCCGCCCTGCCCTGCCGTTAGCTCCGTCCCTGGAAACACCAACACCAGCCCGTGATATTCGGACCTACAAGCCTTGTTGGTGGGTGCTAACCAGTGAAAGGCAAAGAGTGGCAGCACAAGTTTTTTAGCCTGGTTATAGGTATTAAGACTTAAGATAGTGTTATACATGAACCACTTGTACACTACAAAGCTTTATATTTTCTATATTATGCATCTCAGCTAATGCTGTTATCATGGAACTTGTAGTTTCTAGTCATCTGGTTAAAAGATTAATCAGTACCCATACTAAAATATTTTGTAATTTATGCAAGTTCAAAACTCAATTCTTGAACTGCTCTTTTCTGCTACTGCTATTTACATCTCAGTGTGGTGATTGTCCTCTTCTGTGCAGATCTGCTCTAGGGCGACACGAAGTAAGACTGCAGGTAAATTACCTCCCTCCAACCACTAATTTATCGGCACATTTGTAGAAATTGCCGAGGGTACGGGACTGATTGGAGTTGTGGTGTGTACGGGAGATGCTAGAGGCTTTGGTATTAGAGACTGAAGTTTTGCAAGCGCGTGTTGCTGCTTTGGAGTTTTAGCAGCTGTGTTGTGTGGATTGGGAGCCATGGAGTCACGAATGGATCAGTAGGAGGTTATGGAGCAGATTGGTCGGGCGCCTTTGGTGCTGCCATCCTCGTCAACCACAGGACAAAGAAAAAGAAGTGTGATGCGTTGGTTCAGTTTAGTTACTGAGTCTGTTTCCCCATGAATTTGCGTAGCCGACAGCTTTTTGCTTTGCTACTGCAGGTATGTGTTGAAGAAAATACGTCTTGCAAGGCAAATAGAGCCGATGCTGCGAGTTTGGTCACCAAGAGGTCAACAGAATTTTTCATGTCCCCATGAATTTGTGAGTGTCGTGTGCTTGTATCCCTGCTCTTTGCTCAATCCTTTTTTGGTTCTAGTCTAATAATTAATTTTGACTTTAGGTAGAGACTTAAGAATTGCAAATGCAAATCAAGACAGATATATTTACATCCATGATCCGGTAAGCTTTATTTTTTCTGAAAAGTATGACACATGCTTCAACATCGGTTTAGTTAACGTCCATTCTATGGGGCAGTAGAATTCATTTGTATGGATACAACAAATCCAATTTAATTTTACATAAGCAGCGCTCACTGCATTATGTACTAGAATTTGTCACAATCTTGCAATATGCTTGCTGGAAAATATTTGCATGATAAACTTGAAAGTCAACTCGAATGTACCCTACTATGATTTTTTTAGCAATATTTGCCTATGATGGTTTAGATCACATGATGCACATTTTTTTAAGGGATAAGGTAGGCTAGATTTGCAATTTAATGTTTTTTTTGGCAATAGCGTCCTTTGTTCGTTGTTCCATTCGTCTACTAGATCAATACTCTTCCCCAATCTACTATTGAATTGTTGCTTCTGTTTCAAATTGCAGCTTCAGAGCTGCACATTGGATTGGAAGAGGAGCAGAACAATGACGATGCCTTACTGTGGGTGGACGGGTGGAAAACCAGGAAGCTGCCAAGCGGACCGCCACTGGTCCCTGTCCCTCAGTCCTCACGTCGCCGAGTGGACTGCTGGTCAGTTCATATACCCTTTTGTCTTTGCCTCGCTCCCATGTCCCCGGTTTAGGGAGTGGGTTGGTATTAAAGCCATCTGCCGACTGAAACTGTTTTATTGCGAGAAAAAAATATTGTAGATTTTAGCTAATAAGCCGGCTGATAAGTTCAAGCGAACGAACAATACTTTTTCATTTACGCACATTTACGCCCTGTTCGCTTGGCTTATAAGCCGTACTTTTTCAGCCAACGAATAATATTTTTCTCTCACAACAAATCAGCCAATGATATTTTCAGCCATGTTTTATCAGCCAAGCGAACAGGGCGTTAGCCAAGGCAATGTGCCGCTTCAGCTCATCTGTACTAGCAACATTTTTCTTTCCAAAATTGTGTTGATGGATTGTATATCTGGGGCAACAGGAACTAGCTAGATTTTTTCCTGACTTATCCACCCATCTGATGTCCAACATTGTGATGCTCCTCCTGCATCTATGTGTGACACGCTCCAATGATGCATCTTGGCTGTGGCTATGTTTTATTGGTGAACTGAAAAGGTTTTAGAAATCTATGTTGTCTTCCTAGCAAAGTACAGTGCAGACTGGAGAGTGATAATTTTAGTTTTAACAATTCTACAATTTGAAAATTATTAATATAGAGCAGAATGGTTATTGCCCTTGTGATGCATAGGAATTATTTGCTATATTAAATATATGTACCGTGCTCAAGTCATGGTTTATTCTAAATATTTCTCTGAAAATGAACCTTTTCTTTCCATTTCATTTATCTAGTATACGACGGTTGTTTTCATGTACATACCTTAAATGAAGCAGCACAGCACGGGCACTATATTATAAGGACCGACGGAGTAAAAATATATACTGAATTTTTTAAATATAAGATAGCATATTTTTAACGATATTACAAGATAAAGTTGGTTTTCTTTTTTAACTCACGACAAAATTAAACACTTATATCTGTGATAGGATGAATTAAAAACTTACCAATCAAGCTTGCATAACCAGTTTCCTGGTTTGGAGTCATCCAAACAAGATAATGCTTCCTTACTACAATTCCGTTGACCCAAGACCGCTAGGTGACGTCCTAATTTCTTCGCTTCCCACACAAGTAAACAAAACTAATGCAATCAAATCAGTAATGACTACACCGGTGCGTCCATATCCTCAAGAGCCGCAGCCGTCGTCGTGTCCGTTACGTCACTGCCCCTGGGCCCCGCCTCCTCCGCGGCGACGACGACGCAGGCCCGGCAGAGCGGGCAGGTGGTGTGCCGCCGCCGCAGCCAAGAGTCGACGCACGCCGCGTGGAACCTGTGCCCGCACCGCGGCAGCGCGCGCCCTTCGTCGCCGTCCCGGAGCTCCGCGATGCACACCGCACACTCGGCGCCGGCGCCGGACCCGGAGCGCGCGACAAACGTCGGCAGCGACGCCACGAGGCGGTCGTGCTGGTCCTGGGACGTTGGAGGCGAGGACGGCGGCGTCGAGGCGGTGGACGACGCGTCGTCGTCGTGGTCCATGGGGTTAGAGGCTGAGAGGGACGCGGCGCTGCTTTTGCGGGAGAACACCCTCCAGAAGTAGAGGTAGACGAGGGCGACGAGCACGACGTTGACGACGACGAGGCAGGCCGTCATGCCGCGGCCGTGCGGAGCCCACCGGATGCTGCTGGAGGTGGTGCTGGATGCCCTGTCCGCGCCAGGGTCAGTGTCACCATAGGAGCTCGAGCTCTGTCCCGACATGGCGATTGGCGAGTGGTGAGCTGGTGATGGCCGATGGATTACAGAACCATTAACCAAGTACTCAGAGCGTCAGGCAGAGGAAAGTGGTCGCGAACAAGAACTCTGATGAGCGACAACAAGAATTCGACGATAAAGGTGGGGAGAGGGAGCGAAAGAACAGGAATGGAGCAGCGAGAGCGAGACAGACGCAATCATGGAGACAGCGGCGAGTGCGTGGCGACCAATAGTCTCCGGAGAGATAAATGCTCCCGGACACTGGGCCTGCTTGGCATATCAGGTGTAAATTGGCTGTTTGATATTATACAAGTATCAGGCAATTAGGCATGGAACGGGAAGTCGGGAAGAGATTACGCCCGATTTGTAACTGCTTAAGGTCTGTTCGGATCCACAGTATGTCTGCTATACAACCATGTGTTTTACGTAGTTTCAATACATAAATTTTTTTTGCACCATAGGATTAAGATCTAACAGCCTCCATCCTTCTTTTACCTCCAGCCTCCATATATCACAGATCACAGATCATAATTTTTTTTTCTATGGAAGGATAAATCACAAATCCGCCGCCGCCGCCACCACCACTGCCATGGCTGGCGCGGCGCGGGCGCCGGGGCAAGCTCGCCGGCGCCAGTGGTCACCGGTGAGAAAGAGAGAGGGAGAGACATAAAAAAATCCATGTGTTTTTTTTTGTGCTAAAACACATGTGTGTTGTATAGCATTTCTGTAAATTTTAGTCAAGTTAGCTAGCTAAAGTTTAGCGGGTGCCTTTTATTTCTTCCTCCCTTCATCTCCATTGCGCCGAGGAGGATGCCGTCGTGGTGTCGGTGGCGGTGGCACGCAAGAAGGAAGCCACGGAAGGAGGCGCGGAAGGCGGCGAGGAGGGCGTCGTTGCTAGGGAGGTCGTGGAACGGGACGGAGCCAGGGCACGGTCCGTTGCCGCGGTGCCGAGGTGGTGTTGCTACGGCAGCAGACGCACAGGTAGAGGAGGAGGTGGCGGTTGCCGAGGCTGGAGAAGGTAGACACCGATGTGTTGGCCAGCAGCGCGCCCGCCTCACCCGGGATCTGGTCCCCGCTGGCGAACCGGGGCACGCCTATGGGGGGGGGACGTGGCGGCGAAAGGCGAGGGATAGGTGCGCGAGCACGTGGAGGAAGAGGATGTGCGTGAGGCAGTGTCGCTTCATCTCCGTTGGCACGGGCATGTGCGTGAGGCAGTGCCATTAATAGGCGCGGTGGTGGCCGCTGATGCGGGAGCGAGGTGAGGCGGGGTGGGGGAGAAAGCTCCGAGATGGTGGGGGAGAGGTGCCGCCGGGCGGTGTGGCCTGCTCGTGGGAGGAGGCCGGTGGAAAAAAAATCTCATGGCGGGGAATGGGCCTGAGCGCGCAGATGCAGAAAAGAAACGAGGACAATTTGGTCATTGAGCACTTTTAGCTGATTTTAGCTGTGTTAGAACAACTAATGAGATAATAGGGTTCTTATTAGCTAGAAAGCCTTTAGCTAATATTTTAGCTAGGCTGTTTTGATGCATCATAGATAATTTTAGTCAGCTAAAATTTAGCTAGTGGATCAAACAGGCCTAAGGCCTGTTCGGCACTAGGTGCCTGTGAAGTCAGCAGCAGTGGCGGTTTCTACAACGGTTGTGTGAGAGCGAGGCATCCCAGCTGTAATGGCAGCAACAGCGCTGAAAGCCTAGCTTTACAAGCAACCGAATAAGCCCATATTTACAATGCTGGCTAGTTTTTAAGCCACCGGTGCTCTCAAACATATAGCTTCTCGTATTTTTTCAGATGGGCTTCTCAGAAATGGACTATGAGTGAGTTTTTTTTCTAAGATGGAAACCAATTTTTCTCGCTCATAGGCGCATCTTGTTTGTCCTTAGCGCCACGGCAGCCACTCCCGATGCCTTTCGGCTTCTCCAACGAAGCCTCCTCCCCCACGATGCCACCGCCCCGCCGATCGAAGCTCGCCCGCAGCCATCCCGCGCCAACTGGATCTTGCCCTCGATCGCCGTCCATGACTAGAGGTCTAGAGCACCATCCGTTTCGTCGACCAGATCATCATCTGTGACCGACTATTCCACCCCGCCAAGGCGAGCTCACAACGGAAAACTACCATTGAGTGCGCCTCCAGAGGGTGCGGGGGCACGTGCAGGAAGGATCCGGTGAGCTCACCTCTTCGGCACACCTCTGCCAACGGCTGGGCTAAGAGACCTCGGTGGCTCAAGCAGTGGGGCTTCGACAATAGAGGAAGGAGGCGGCGGAGGTGGTGGTTGTTGGCATGGCCGCCGTAGGGATAGGATAAGCAAGTGTACCAAATACCGAAACTTGGCTTTCACAAAAAGCTCTTTATACAACAAGCATGTAAACACAGAAGATGACTTATGAAAAAAGCTCCTGGAAAATAAGTGGATCTAAACAGAGCTTACATGCCGCAATGGGCATTAGCCTCTAAACTTCTGGTTCATCTGATCCTACGGAGTAAATTGCATCTTTTACTTCAATTGATTTAATTGGAATAGCACAATCCAACTCTCGACTAAAAAAAAAATGGGCATGAAATCCCTAAACTTTCAACACCAGAGTTTAACGTTCAAATAAATCTATTTGGTCTTCATAAGACAAAAATGCTTACAAACTGGTTTAAGACTTTGAGGGGTTAATAAAGAAAAGTGGCGCGACATCTCAACAGACGTGCCACGATACGATCGCTACAACCAGAATCAGCCCGAATGGGCCACTGTGCGGCCAGATGCAGCAACCTAGCACGCCCGCTCTCCATAGGATCATGGATCCGCTTCAATCCATGGGTATAATAGGAGGCACACAACCACACACTCCACAATCATACCCCTCCCTCTCTCAACACACTTGAGAACCACACAACACAAGGGGTACCCCTCCCTCTCTCAACACACTTGGGAAGCACACAACACAAGATACACAATGTAGCAAGAAGAGGAGGAGCTCCACTTTCATGTCTTAGCTCTTAGGCTTAGTTTAGGGAGTGAGTGAGGCAGGAAAAGAGATGGAGAAGTACCGAAATTAACGGCTACCTCCATTTGTATACTTGGGGCCCCTTGTACACATAGCGGAAGGAATGCCGGGAATGCCGGCTCCCTCTTCACATGTACCTCGGTGAATCTAGTACTATTTGGAGTGCAAAGGTTCGTGTTTATCTTCGGTGGTGAGCTCTACTTTAAGTTAGTCTTGTTTACTATTTATTTTATGTATTATTATCTTATTGATAAATGAAGAAATCGTCTGAGCTCTCGTGTCCAATTGTCCTTCCGCAGCTCTCCACGTGGATACTCTAGTAGAGGGCTCCTGATAAAGATAGATAACACTGTATGACGCTAGAGTAGTAGTCGATAGCATACACATGGTGTCTAGGCTAGAGCCTACCTTCGTTTACCTGGTTCCCCACAGCTGAGGGGTAGGCGGCATGTGGTGACAGCCCTGTCCGTCCCTTGTATTTCCCCATGTTCGAGTTCGACGTAGGCTACAGGCCGGCCTCGCCTGACAGACCATGTGTGATTCGGTGTCCGAAGTAAGTATATAGTGGCAAAGCTATCTTAGCATAGGATCTCTATCCGTAGAAAACCTCGCTACCCGAGCTATCTTTCTTCTTGTTATCTTAGGTGAACTAGTTAAGAGACTCTTACACATCCGTTCCCTAAGGAAATAATCACAGATAAGCTACGCAACCTAAATACTTTTGACGGTGGTGAAATGCTACAACGGCAATTCTGGCGTGCTCCAGCCCGACGGATTATTTCATTTATGACCAAAGACGTTAAGAAATACAAACAAATATTTTTCGGCCCACAACCAGTGTATATATGGTTCGGGCAAGCAATTGCTAAGCTCGGTTGTCATAATTATCTCCATCGAACCGTTTCACAATTCGTGTATCCTTGTGTTTTATCTTTCCTTTTTTCTTGACCGGGGTTCATAAACCTAGGGTCCCCAATGGAACCTTCTCCAATTATCATTTTCTTCATCTCTAGAAAAATTTATTTATTGATTGTGAAATAAATTTTGTTAGATTCCTAAATTCATGATCTATCTCATAGTGTAATTAGTTCGTATAGTTCGTGATACCTTTAGGGTTACAATGCTTGCCTCCTAGGCCGCTTTTTTATTATATATACATAATGATAGGCCAGACAACGATCCGGTCCCCAGCTTGGTAAGCCTTATTTTAAGAGTTGCGGTTGCCTATATATTAATTATTGCATCATCATCACTGGTGAGGGAAGCCATTTGGAGATCGTGACATTCGACGAAAGGTGAGTACTGACGAAGTCATCGAAGAGTACGAGGAGATCCTCGTCTCGTTCGACCTCCTTTTTTTAAATGATCTCGAATATATTTATATGATATGCATTTACGATATGCCATTTTATGGAAGCTACATGCATAAATATATCCACTATGAGTCCTACTAGTATAGGTCGGTTCTTTCCGTGTGAGTAACTTTCACGTTACCAAAATAGGTGTTTAAACTGTGATATCATGATGAAATAATGGAAAGGAAAATGGTGAACTGGGATGACCGTGAGGGTTGTGTCTGCGCCAGCAGGCATAGCCCGGTTACGCTTTTCCCCGCTTGTCGGTAGGCAAGTCACAGGGCCTAGGGATCGTGCGAGTCCGGACTCGGGATGTGGGGGCTTGAGTCCAAGTTTGATAAGGTAAGGCGCCTTCTTCTCTCGCCAATGGGGCGACCCGATGGCGGAAGAAAGGTATAGAAGAAAGTTGAACCCATCGAGGCCATAGATTGACTAGATGAAAACTTAATACGGTATGATCGTAAGTCACTATTAGTATTGCTTTTTGCTAAAAGAGAACCGATAACCTCCAATTTGTTCTAGTCGGAAAGTATTCCCATCGTCGGATAAGTCTTGCAGTACATTGTGTACGGGACCCCATGACCAGCTCTCCTCCTCGTCTTATCGCTAGATGTTATCTTTTAATATTCATTGCTTTATCATTCCGCCTTCTTATTTGGTATTGTAATAATGTACTTTTCATGAAACTCTAATGTATGAGATAGACTGGCACCTCCTTTGGAAAAATGTGGATCTTTCGGGTTCTCCTTGATGTAGAACCGCCTTCTTCGTACGCTATTTCGTGGTTCTCGCCACGAGGCGATAGGCCAGGACAACGATCCGGTCCCGATCGAAGCCTTGGCCATGGTGGGGCGAGGTCCTCAAACCTCCTTTTACGACTGAGAGATATGCCGGTCCTGCCCTTACGGTTCTTTCCTCGACCAACGCGGTCGGGGCCAACTGAGGATGACCGACCGGGATGTGGCTTTCGGTGAGGGCCTAGGGATCAAACGTAGCAGAGGTAAGGCGCCTTCTCTCTCGCCAATGGGGCGAATGGCGGAAGAAGGTATAGAAGACCATAACCCATCGAGGCCATGCTTGATGGAGCGAGATCCTCCAATTTGTTCTACTTCGGGACCCCAGACCAGCTCTCCTCCCTCTCGCCTTCTTCCGGTAAACATCGAGAATGGCACCTCCGCGATCCTGCGATGTAGAATTCTCCCCCATGAGACATGCCCGCTCGATGGAGCAGATCCACCTATTTTGTAATGCACCAATTTTGTAACACCCACCCATTAAGCAATGGGTTTAAACTCAACCATGACATGTTCAAAGGGTGATGGAGATGTCAAGGTCAAACCTATGGAAATGAGCCCCAACCTAAACTCGGATATTGCACCCTTGCTTTACATATATGTCTTTTCAAGATATATGCTTGGCTGGTGTTATTGGAATATATTCATGTGCCTCACATCAATTTTCACCCACATGGATCACTGGAAAAGTTTCATAAAGTTTGGAATCAAAAAGTCACATGAAATGATAAGTCATATCTTTGCATGAATTGCTTTATCAAGTGGATGGAAACCTATGAAGTCAACCAAACCTTGGTACCTTGCTCAAACAACTCTACTTGCATTTCATAAACATGAGCATCGTTCATTCATTCATGAGATTAGATTGTTTGGAACATGCTTTTGAAACATTGCAACATATGTTTATATTTATGTGTGTTGTTTTGTGAAATAAATAGTGTACAACACTTAAGTGCAACATGTGCAACTCACTTTGGAAACATGTTACATACTTTAGTGAAACATGGTTAGTTATTACTATGCAACCAACTCATGAAACATATGAAACATGGCTTTGAAACAAAAGTAACATTTCACTTGTTTTCCTGGTTTCAATGCATATGATGCTTGATTTTGGTGTGACCAATATGTGGTGTGGCCAATTATCCTCTTAAACAACTTAGCTACACTTAGAATGTCATTAGGAACAATGTTCATGCTGACCATGTTGCCTAATTATGTTTCCAAGGAATGGTTTGACTAGTGTTGACCCTAGAGCTCTCTTGTTTGATTATATAAAAAGTATAGCTTAGAGTGTTTGCATGTCTGAGCAACCTAAAGCAAAGTTGTAGCAAATTTGATAAGGAACAAAAGTTATTTTATGACCATTTCATGAAAATGTGCAGAACATGCTCAAAAGGGCCCACAAGTCAGTTTTTAGGTCTAATTGGTGACTTGGAAATTTTCTAAGTCTGAGAACAGATTTTTAGTTTCATGTACTTGACTTGTCAGCCTTGTAGCTCTCTAACCAAACCGAATGAGCTCAAGCTCCAATTGGAAAAGTTGTAGCCCTCACTTAAATCTCCAACTTTATCAACTACACCATGAGATAGATCATCTCTGTTTGGAAGATATAGCTGCTCAAATTTGCTCTGTCAGTTGGTTGATCGTAGACTGAATACTGAAAATTTGAACTCGGCATAGTGCCGACCGGGCTCAGACACCGACCGCCGCGTGGCCGCCACGCGCCGTGGCTGGCCTGGCGCCGCTGCCCACTTTCGACCGCAAGGAGGCCGCGTCTCGTCTGCCCTCCCACTCGCTCTCATTCGCTCTCTCCCTCTCGCGCGCGTCTGAGGCACCGTGAAAACAAAAGCGGTCACCGTCTCCATTGCCGCCGAGAGCTCCATCGAGCTCCCGCGCGCTCTCCACCGCATATCGCCTCGCCCCATCTCGCCCACAGATTCCCCGCCATCTCTTATACCTCGTCCACCCTCTAGTAGAGCCTATCGAGCTGAGTAGATGGCACATTAGCCGGAAAGCACCGCCGCCGGAGCAACTGTCGCAGCAGCCGCTTGTCTCTGTGGCCCGGCCTTTGCGGGCCCCCTCCGTCTCTCTCGTGTGCCGCAACACCTTCACCGTCATGCGCCGATCCTCCTCGCCTAGGGCAGCCAGCCGCTGCCACCCTCGCGCCATCACCGTCACGTACTGCCAAGGCCGGCCCGTTAGAGCCACCGGTCACCATGGCCGGCCAGCAGCCACGAGCCACCTCCGCCGTCTTGCCGAGACACCCACGGATGCTGCTGCAGCCCGTCAGCACCCACAGACAGACCCCTCCTTCGCCGCCGACGAGCACCGCAGTGGCCAAAATCACGAGCTCCGGCGAGCTCCTCTGCTCTGCTCGGCCAGAGAAGGAGAGGAGGATCTCACGCGAGAAGAGAAACAAGTCCACGAGGTTTTCTGTAGAACCGTAGACTCAGATGAATAGTGACGATAAGGACCTTTTTGTAGGAAATCAGCTAAACTTTGAAAATTCATAGTAATTAGTATAAATATCGTAAAATAGTAAATGAGGACTTTTTGAAATCCTTGTAAAATTCTCTATGCATTAGATCTATAATATAGCATGTTTTAGTTTCAATATTTTGCGGTAAAAATAGATTTGTGCAGTAAGGTTGTAATGCTAGTTGAATTTGTTATTTTCCATAACTGTAGATCTAGGGCTTCAAATGAAGTGAAATTTTTGTGGCATGCTACTCATGTGATATTTGATGTGTGGTAAAAATTTCATAAGTATTGGATGAAGTATAAGTGAGTTATTGGTTTATCTCGCTCTCACATAATTTCTTGCTTTAGCAACTTGTCTTTTTCATAGAGGTTGCTATACATATTCAAATGGAGTGAAATTTGTACAGTAGACTATTGAGAGGATATGTGAGCCACTGTAATTTTTGTAGAAATTATTGTATACTTTTGGTATATGTTCATTAAGTCACCTTGTTATCTAAAATAAATTAAGAAATGCATTAAAAGAATTTATTTGGTCATGGACACTAGGTTTTCTGGTGTTCTTTAGTCATGTGTGACATGTTGGTAAAGTTGGTTTTACCTAATTATGTGTTTGCAACATAAGTTAATATTTATTTTCTTGCAAATGTGGTTTATGGACAGATCTGGGACCTAGCAAAGTTCTTCATGATAATGTGCTTTGTTGTGAAACTTGTTTATACAAAAGTTGTAGATGATTTATGTATCTAGCTGCTGTTAAAATTTGGTATCATTTGGCTGAGTAGTGTTTGAGTTACAACTGTTTAAAGTTAGAATATAGGATTTGTTGCTCTCTGTTTTGTGTGAACCAGTTTCTGTAAAGGTATAATTTCGACCTACTTAACTTGGGAATCATGCTGTGATGGTTATAGATGAAATGTAGATAATTTCATAAGCTTTCTAAAATATCTTCTTTCAAGTCATTTGGATTTGTGTAACTCCAGTTATAGCTAAATCTTATAGCTACTGTTTGCATGTCCAGAAATTGGCAGGTTCCAATTATGGTGTTTGCTTGTATATTGTTAAGTGTGACTTATGCCTTGAATGATGACTGAGTTAGAGCACCTGAGATCTTAGGAAACTTGTGTCATGCTTGGTGTTGTCGTCTTCTTTGCCATCTTAGCATGATAGATTATGTGATGTTTAAGTTAAGCATCGCAAAGTACTTAAGTGTGTTAATGTAAACTATGCTTGTCTTGCTTGCTATTTTGTGATGCGTCTCATGGTACTATTCTTCATATTTATGCACTTGTATATTGCATCTCATCTAGGTACGTTAGATGCACCACGTGAAGGATGCGATGTTGGAGCCAAACCCAAAGATTTGGTTTGGTGGATATATCTCGAAGATGGAAGGACTAAGCAAGTGTCAGGACCGAAGGTGTCACCAAGACGGTGCAAGCTAACTGAACTGACTTGTGTCGGATCCCAGGCAAGCCCCGGAGCATTATAAGCCTCCCATGTTTTTACAAATATATTGAGTATCTCTTATTGTTGATGATGCATTAAGTATAGGAATTGGTTGGAACCAATTGTTGCATTATATCCCTACCTTGTCCAGATAAAATCCTGTGAATCCTAATTAAGTGTAGGATCAAATGATGCTTAGCTATGCATAGACCGATAGAAGTCGGGTGATTTCCTATCACCTGCGAGATGTAGGATGAGCTCTGGTCACGGTTGGCTATATTTGCTATCATGAAAAAGAACCATGTGTTAATAATGAAAGGAGACCGGACGGGATGAAGGTAGTGCAGCAACAAGGCATAGAGGTCTTGGGTGTGAATTTAGCCCCGTCTGTGTCGTTTAAGGACCGATACGCTATACGTCCTCATGTCATGTTGAACTCAGCCTAACACTTAGCTGGCCGGATAAGTCGTTCTGACCGCGAAGCCTAGTAGCTCGACTCAGGCCGGGGACGTGAGCAGTGGCGTGCATTCTGGAGGAAGTAAGGATGTGCGGAGAGCCATTGACATAAGTCCAAGGCGGGTTAGAGTCCCAAACAACCTTGGCAGAGTGGTTCTCTGAGAATGTCGATCTGTTCGGACTCGCGACTCCTGAATCATACCAAAGGTGACTCATTTGCGACCCTGACGGGGGAAGCAGGGTTTGTGTTTAGGAATACCCCTCCAGCTGGATAGGAATCGATTCAAATCGCCGTCTCTCTCGGATAGTGAGAACTTGACTGAGCAGCGGCAACGTAGATTCACTAAATTTAAAGATATGGTTAAATGATGATGAGGATGATGATGATGATAATGACAATGAGCCATGAAATACTTGATATGGTTATTATTGTTCACAACTTAATCAAGTGATTGATTAGTACAGGTGCTAATATAGATGGTAGGTAATGGCTAAAAGTCACTGCTAGTACAGGTGAATAATGCTAATGGTTACTCAAGCTTTTATGCAAAAAGGTTGTCCAGCCAGATCCACTAAATTAAGCTATGCATGATCCTTGGGTCATTTGTTTTGGTTTCCGACGGGTAAGTCTGGCTGAGTACATTCGAGTACTCAGGGTTTATCCCACCTTGTTGCAGGTGGAGTTCTCGGCCTGTTGAAGATGATGGCTAACCGCCGGTGGGCTCGGTGATTCTATAGTTACTTCTCATCTATATGCTTTTGTCGGATGATGTCACTTATGCTAGCAATATATTTGGAACTTATATTAATGTAATCATCTGAAAGCTATGTTGTTTTCACTAAGCGGTTTTGAAACCCAAACTTGTACTTTTATTTGTGAACCCATATGTAATATTATTTCCGCTGCAACCCTATGTATGTGATGTGTATTTGCTTAATCACGCGATCTTGGTTGTGATGTTGATTTACCGAGGTCTTTCGGGACACTCGGCGGACTACCAGGTTTATATAAGTGAAAGTATGTGTGTGTCAACATGTTAGCGGGGACAGCCGTACTTGATCTTGTATAAATTGGGCGGTTATGTTACAAATTTGACCCTGCAATTGATAAGGAGAGAAAGTTTATCAGTAATTAAGGGCGGAACATGCCGGTGTTGCCAGACAGTCCCGAATATGTGGCTCTGAGAGCCGATATGAGAGGAGATCGACTAAATAGTCGACTCCGGCATATTCATAAGAATAAATCGGTTAAAGCTCATGGGGTTGTGTAAGAAGAATCGGTTATCATCCAAGATAGATATAATTCGAGCAATAATTTAATCAATGGCAATAAGATGTCGATGATGATTGATTTATACTGAGCCAATGATTACAAGTAACCGAACCCCTTTTTACATAAAGAAACAATTCGACACCACTTAACTATTTAATAAAGGTAAATCTAATGAACATGTTAGATCCCATCTATCACCATGACCAGTGGGGCATGAGGCAGAATCATGCAGGCCGTAGAAACAACAATAGTCTCGACGACCCTAACTCATTACTAATATCAGTGGGGCATGAGGCAGAATCATGCAGGCCATAATACAATAATAAGATCATGGGGCTAACATATCCTTCAACTTATCTCTACTTCAACGATCTCATGATGTGAACTGTTCGTGAAAGCATTCGACATCGGCTAAACAGCCGATTCAGGCATAGCGCACAGTTAAGGTCATGCCTTCTCAGGAATGGATCTATCAACTGATGATCCCCACTCCACGGTGTTAACAGTGGGGTGAGAGGCAGAATCCCACAGTGTGATAACGGGCCATGGAACGGTTCTCGTTAACCAATAGATCTACTCAAGATCGAACATGCCTTAACCACACACTATGCACGATTAAGATTGATATAAAACAGCCGATAAAAACATAACTCATCATTTAAGATGTAGATTAGATTAGTTTTAGATTAGCAAACGATGGGTTAAATAAGATATAAGGCCGATCTAGATCAATCTCAATCGGACAAAGTGATATTGCTGTAATTAGATAAACAATGAAGGCAATAAGCAATATCGGTAACTTAATGAATCTACCAAAGACTGTCATTCTAAGATAGAGCCGATAACTTGACCTTGATCTAATTCAAGCAGTGGGGTGTGAGGCAGAATCACACATGCCATACTTGAATTAGACAAGAGTCGATAACTAGCCTATACTAGAGTCACAGTGGGGGTCGACCGGATTGATGCAGCCATACGAACAGAGGTATAAACCATGACGGTACTTACAGACAAGCAGTGGAGGTCGACTGGATTGATGCAGCCATACTCACTGAAGAACTCGCCGAGATCTACTCTACTCCTACTCCTAAGGGGTGGCCTGAGCCGAAAAAGTAAATTGACTTGTATTTGATTGATTGTTGTCCTTACAATAGCCGGGGGTTTATATTTATACCCTGGGCTGATAAGAGTCCTAAACGAACATGACTAGATAAAAAGAAATACCAAGATACATGGACTCTAATTTCCCTTATATAGAATCCTTGCTGATGAAGCTTCCTTGTTTGATACGTGTCCTTGTTTCTTTTATCCTAATATGCACCTGGACGTCATGTCTCTCTCAAATTAATTAAATAATATTTCTTGGCCAGCTCATAAATATCCCTTAATTAGGAAACTTTCTCGCTTTTGACATCATCGGCCGATTTCTTCCTTTCCAGGATAAGCTTACCAAATTTTGGTGTAAAAAACCACTCACCGTGCCACCCCCGATTGGAGTCATAAGGGGAGTACGCAGGGTAGGGGGCTGATGGCTTCGGCTTCTTCTACAAAGTGAATCCCCCAACTGGCGTGACTCTAGGTGGCTCTCCCTTGGATAGGGCTCACCCACTGAAGATCCACCGGAAGAGGTCCATGTGTGGATCCATCCCGAGGAAGGCCTCGTAGACGGTGATGAAGCCGGTGACGTGCAGCACCCTAGTCGGGTTGAGGTGCTGCAACTCTAGACCCCACTCGTTGAGGAGCCCGCGCAGGAACCAGTGCACGGGATACCTGAGCCTGCGCTCATGGAAGGCGAGGAAGGTTATGACCTCCTCGGCATGGGGTTGCGAAACAACCTCCCGGCGCAGGAGCCCTCCAATGCGCCACCTCCTTCGACAGGAGCAGCCCCTTCTCGGTGAAGGTGGCCAGCACCTCTTCATCCATGTTGGAAGGCCTCTAGTTTGACATCGCACCTCGAATTTACGGATGAATCTATGAGTTTTTTCTCTCCCTCGCTTTACCCTCCTCTCTCCTAGAAACCGCCGTGGTGCACGATAGGCTTAGCGAAAAGGAGGAAGGAGAAGAGGTAGCAGTTTGAGAAAGGCGAAAGAATGGGAGGAAAACCCTCTCCCTTCCGCCTATTTAAGGCAGAGAGGCATGTGGTGGTATGCGCCCTGGCTGATGGGACGCGCCCTGCCCGACAAAATGTCACTTGGTTAACGAGATGTGGCTAGGGCAGGGCCCACCACTACCACAACCTGGGCATGGGAAACAAGGTGCAACCACATGCAAACACCCCCTCCACCTTCCCAGGAAGGGTCTGGAGGGGCCCACCAATAGGATCTCCATCGAGGAGAGACCAATGGGTCACCCATGTCGATCGCACGGCCCGGGTGGCTGCCAAGAGATAGGTAAGGAGCAGTGGGATGCCCCATGCGGACTATGCTAACTTCGTCACGAACGACGGACATGGATCCCATTCGGACATATCCGATAGGAGCTCCCTAGACCCGTCACTTGAGTCATCAAGGTAACTTTACCAAACCCTTTTTTCTTTTCTAGTGCATGATCATTCATTCATCCTTTCTCATGCATGCATTCATACATTCATCCATACATTCTTCCCATACATCCAAGTATTGCATATGCAATTGATGCATCACAACGCTTCGCGTTGCGTCACGAAGCGGTAGTCACCTCATTAGATATGAGCGACAACCGACCAGAGTTCAAAGGCCAGCCCACAAAGGGCTCGAGGCCACCTCGCGTCAAAAAGAGCCAGGGGAGAAAACACAGATGAGCCCTAGCGGCCCTCGCCCGATCCACTCCGAAGCGGACAGGGTCATCTCAACCTTCTTGTTCGATCCTAACCTCGAGCCATGCACACAGAATATCCATCGAGGGGAGGCCAATGAGCCACCTAAGTCGATCTCTAGAACGGCTCGGGCATCTATCGGGAGGCGGGTTAAGGAGCAGTGGAATGCCACATGAGGGCTTTGCTGACCCCATTACAAATGACGGATCTGGATTCCACTCGGACATGCCCGTTATTAAGCTCGCTGAGCATGTCACTTGAGCCACAATCTTACACCCACTGGGTGTGCTCGCAAAACGAGTATAAACAGCCCTTTCACGACTTCACAGAAGTCCCAAAAGGGCTCGAGGGCTCCTATCGGGTTCATAAACCTGGGGTCTCCAATGGACCCGCTTCCTTGCAAAAACTCAGCCCAGTAGATGGCATAGCAACAATGCTCGCCTCCCAGGCCAGCCCATATACATAATGATAGGCTGGAACAACGATCCGGTCCTCGACCGAAAGCCCTGGCCATGGTGGGGGCGAGGTCTGACTCTGACCTCCTTTTCCGATGGGAGATACGCCAAACCTCTGCCCATGGTTCTTTCCCGACCAACGCGGTCGGGGCCAATTGGGGACGACCAACTGGGGACTCTCGCTCGGTGATAAGGTAAGGCCCTCAAGTCAACCGTAATACTGAGGACCGTACCCTACCATGCCCTGCGCACCTTCAGGACGGTGCCACCAGGCCATGCCAGACAGGCACTATGCAACCTTCCAGGCGTGTCAGAGTACAAATAGTATTGTAGGTGCCGATGTTTGCCGTACCAGGCGAACACGGTAGAGCCTGCCACATGCGTCTGACATAAACAATATTGTGGGCTTCGATGACCGTCTCGTACCCAACAGTGTGGGCAACAAGACTAGGTAGCACACATATCCATTCTCTCTTTCTCTGACTTGTAAGTCCATCCCCTTCAACAATAAAAGGGGATGCGCTCTCTCCTCTCTGGGGACGTTCTCTCTGGCTTGCTCTGGCTCTCCCCTGAAAAGAGAAGCTAGATGATTCGAGGACTTGATGACCTGAGGACTCGAACAGCTCAATGGCTCTAGAACTCTAAAGCTACATGGCGCATACGCTCCAATACTTAGCGCACGTTAGAGCACCCATCATTCTCTGCCCTTCGGTTCAGAGTTCGACCGGGCCTTTAACACCCCCCTTTCATTCCTACTCGTTTGTAACCCTATAGCAAACTTTGAGCACCTAGGCTCAGGAATAAAGTCACCGACCGACTGAAACTGGATGTAGGGCACGTTGTCTGAACCAGTATAAATCCTGTATCATTGAGTGCTAGGCCACATCCGATCACAACACACAGCAAAACTGCAAATATTTACTTGTTGGTCACTTTTTGCACCGACACTTTCAAAAAAATGTTATTCCTTCTATTCTTTTTCACCATGTAGCCCTTCCATTCAAAAAAAATATATCTTTCTGCTCCTTAGGACAAGTTCTTAGAGCCACCACATTCGAAGCCAATCACAGCTTCTGGCTATAAACTCCATCCTGGCTTTAGGCGGTCAAGCTTATGACGATAAACTAAGCACTGCCGGGAGATACCCTGGATTATCATAAAACACACATACACATAACTTTTTCTTATCAATAACAGTAAGATCATGTTTTCAAGTTAGTATGCACCTTTAGGTATTCTTGTTTGCTAACCATGACAGGTTAAGATCAAGAAGAACAGAGGACATACGATGCTCGAAATCATGGGAGCTGCATCGACTACATACTGTGATGACCTTTGGTGATGCGACACACTCAAAAGGAGACCGCCAACACTACACACTTAATTTTTATAAAAGTCCAAGTATGGAGGAGAATGGTGAGAGTCTCACCAAAAGGCCATCTTGGTTAAAAAGAAAAAAATGATGTTAGTCCTGCCTCACTAAAAAAGTATTATAATAAAAAAAAGAGAATCATTACGAGCCCAGGGTGCCCGATCATTCATGAACAATCAACACCTCCACCCTACCATTTCATAGAAAGGTATATATATATACTAACCATATGCAGAAAGAGAGAAGGTCGTCGTCAAGTGAAAAACAAAAGCATCATATGTGACAGAACAACTACATTACATCACTCACAATTTAATCACAAATTGTGGGAGATGGTATAATTAATCAAGGTATGAGAGAACCAACCCAAACATATCTTTCCTATTTTTAGTTACTTTCTACCACTGCATGTTTACATGCATGTCACTCATTTAATTTCCTTTTCAAAAACCATGGCATGCTTGTTTAAATTCAACTCATCCACCCGTTTGCATTGCCTGCATATAAAAAACAACAATGGTTCTCTAGTTCACCGTTCAAAGTTCTCACCTCCGTCTAAGTGAATCTCATGTTACTTTCATGCATCTTTTTTCTATTCTAGTATGCTGTGGTTTGGATGTTGGTCGTACACCTTTTAAATTAGGCATAGTGCTTAGTTTGGATGTAATGATCATGCTTCCATAGGCTATTTAAATTAAGCATGGTGCTTAGGTTAATTAGCCTACCTTAATTAAATTGGACATGGAGTCTAGTTTGATTTTTGAACTAAAACTGCTAAATATAGACTCTGGTTGCATGCATGGACTAACCCGTGCAGGATATTATCAATTTCATGTTGGTAAGTCCTTGAGATGAATACATAACGGAAATAAATCAAAACTCATTTGGTGAACTTTGAATAAACAAAGGTTTTGAATCTAAAAAAAGAAGAGCTCTTTTGCTATTTGAACGTATATGAACACCACTTTTCTTTTGCATAGAGAAAAACCTTTAGCTCATAACAACAACCACTATTGTTTCAAAACATTCGTAAAATCCCTCGGGTATGTATTGTCCACTAACATTATGCAGGGATGAAACCTTGATCAAAAGAAACATGGATCACACACACACCAAGCCAAACCACATGAAGATCAAGATGGTATGGCGGAAACAAAAGTGCAATCATCCTTATCCATCTCTAGCATGAGATGATGCCATTTCAAGCTAAAATGCAATAGAGAAGCACTGCTCAACGGAATTAAAACGGTGAGCCCTTGCCAAAGGTAAATCGATAGTTATCACACAATTGATGCATTCTTAATTTTAAATTTCAATATTTGCAAATACATCAATATTTGAAAAAAAGAAGAGAAAAGAAAAAATTGTTTAAAAAAAGAGAAGATAAAAAAATGAAAAATGAAAAAAAGAGAAGAAGAGGAAGAAGAAGAGAGAAAAGGAGCAGGCTAGCCCCACATGGCCACCACAAACACCAAAGTTCCACCTGACTCCATCAAGAATTCTCCTCTTCTATACCTTTGTTGTTTACCACCAAGGCCCATGGTCCATACACATTTGTTGTGTGTCTGGCCTAGCCTTGGTGCTAACCTGAGATGGACCTTCTATAATCAAGCCACCTCTACAGCAATCTCAAAGCTTCTATCCACATATGCGGCTGGTAAGAGCACTCAGGTATGCAAAAGGTAAATAAAAAGTTCACCAACTCCCTTACTCAATTTTTTCTCCATAAGAATTATTTTGCTCATACAAAGTTCATGCTTCCTTTGTTTATGTTATAAGGCTCTGGCTTGGATGCAATCTTGCACGGTACATGCATAGACCTTTTAAATTAATCATGGTGCTTAGGTTGAAATGGTCTTCTTTAATAAAAATTAGACATGGTGTTAAATTTTGGTTAATGAGCTTTGAGTACTATTTTCATAAACATTCTAAGAAATCTAAAATGGAGATAAATCAAGGCTATGATCATTTTGCAAACTCTACCCTAGCCTTGTTTACTCTTAAAAAGGGGGTTGGTGAACAAATAAACATAATAAACTAATAGATAATAATAATAATTTAATAACAATAAAAAAATAAATTTGAGGCTCCTCGGTGTTCAGGCCAGTGGAGCCCTTGTTTGTTGCATACTTTTGTTTCTTTGTTAAATAACAAATATGTACAAAAATAAGTGTGGGAAGATCTCTCAAGCATAACGAATGCACATTTGAGATCTCCCACCAACACAATACACAACATCGGACGATCATCATGTAGAAGGACAGGACACATAGCTTCAGAGAAGGATTGGCTGAACCTCTGGTTTAGCCAAACCACATCTGAATTCCTTAAACTCCTTCCTCTACAACGATGGTTTGTGCAACACTACCCTCACTCCCCACATTAAGAAAAGATTAGAATTGAATACATTAAAAATACAAAACAAATGGCGCTCCATCTCCGTGCTATCCTTTGATAAAATTTACATACTCTTTATTCCTTGCTAATATTCCTATAACTTATGAACAACTATCATAGGAACCCCATGTTATCTAAGTAATTGGAATATGAGATATAGTGGGATGAAAATGAACCTTGCTCTCTTATGTGAAGAACTTGGGATTTGTTTTACAAAATCAAAATTCAAATAGCATGTTCCTCAATGATATTCAAATTCCTACCAAAGCCATATCTAGTGTTTAAAACTTAAAATCTCCAAATATACGCTACTTATTCCTGTATTGAGTTTTGTCAAGTCTTGTTGACCCTTGTTGAGAAAGTTATCATGCCCTCAAGATCAAGATCACATACACTCCACATACACATGTTGCTCCTACATTGGGAGTACGCAAAAATATGCTTTCATTTAGAACCACTAAAAAATTCTGCTCCTACATTGGGAGTAGGCAAAAAATGCTTTAGAAATAAATACTCCATGTTCTACAAAGTAGCGATCTCTCTCAATATGTGATTTAAGAGACATGTGCTATGCAAAAGTATTTAAAAAAAATTCGACACGTGAAGGTCTAAGTACAAAAAAAATGAGCATGAAGGCTCATGTAAAGAAAAGAGAGATAGCCATGTTCTCGAAACAAAACTTATGAGAGAGATCACTCATATCAAGGAGTATAGTATAGGTTTGACGTTGTTTATCCACACACATGCACTTCTTGGTCTAAGGGTATGACATCTTTCTCCTTGGATCCAAGCTTTGACTTAACAAAATATGCAGAGTAAGTATGCCTTCATATCTTTCCCTACCCGAAGATCCATATAAAGCTTTTAGAAGTAGGAAAAAAAAGAGGGCAACGCTATGATATGCCTTGGTGAGGAAACCACACACAAACTTGAGTGATTTAAGAGAATCATTTAAGGAGCTAAGTTATGTTTACATTTTCAAAATCAAATGAAAACTCAAGTTTCTGAACTAAGTGATACAAGGGGATTTGAATCCAAACTGTTCCATTATTAAATTACCCAAGATAATGTGGTAGACACTTAAAAGGTTCATAAGTACAGGTAAAGCTTGGAATAACTTGTATGTTGATGATATATCAAGGAGATGACCCATCTTAGTCCCTTAAACTTTACTCGAGGACGACCAAAGGGCAAAGTGTGGGGGAGCTTGTTGGCGGTCCTTAACTCCAATTTCTAACCGCCAATTGAGATATAAAAAGAGGAGAAATTAACAATCTTAAGTACATATGCATTTACTATTAACCTAGTTCCACATGTATTTGAAGAATATTATTTTGCAGGTCACAAACACAAATACATGGAATAATTCACCGAAAGGCACTTTCCGATGCTGATTTGCGCAAAGGAACAAGGGAGACGCCCATCAACTTAGTGCAAACCGGGCAAAACACCACGGAGCAGGGATCCATGTCCAGCCCATGGCCTGCTAGGTGAAGGTGGTGGTGAGTGCCCACGGTCAAGGGGCGGGTGACCCCCTGCCGACGCTGCTCAGTCATGCCTCGCTCTAGCGGTGGCATGCTCCCATGCTGAGGCGGTGCATCCCATGCTTCCACGCCAAAGATAGATAGAAGCACTGCCTTGCTCTTGTATAAATAGAGGGGTACCCCTCCCTCTCTCAACACACTTAGGAAGCACACAACACAAGATACACAATGTAGCAAGAAGAGGAGGAACTCTACTTTCATATCTTAGCTCTTTGTCTTAGTTTAGGGAGTGAGTGAGGCAGGAAAAGAGATGGAGAAGTACCAAAATTGTAGGCTACCTCTATTTGTGTACTTAGGGCCCCTTGTACACATAGCGGAAGGAATGCCAAAAATGTGGGCTCTCTCTTCACTTGTACCTCGATGAACCTAGTACTATTTGAAGTGCAAAGGTTCGTATTTATCTTTGGGGGTGAGTTGTACTTTAAGTTAGTCTTGTTTACTATTTACTTGTGGGTTCGTCATCTGTTCTCGTAGCAGATACTCTAGTAGAGGGCTTCTGATAAAGACGGATAACCCTGTATGGCACTAGAGTAGTAGTCGATAGCGTAGACGTGGTGTCTAGGCTAGAGGCTACCTTCATTTACCTTGTTCCCCATGGATGAGGGGTAAGCGATAGGTGGTGATAGCCCTGTCCATCCCTTGTATTCCCCCATGTTTGAGTTTGACATAGGCTATAGGCCGGTCTCGCCTGATAGACCAGGTGTGATTCGATGCCCAAAGTAAGTATATAGTGGCAAAGCTATCTTAGCTTAGGATCTCTATCCCTAGAAAACCTCGCTACCTGAGCTATATTTCTTCTTATTATCTTAGGTGAATTAGTTAAGAGACTCTTACACATCCATTCCCTGATGAAATATGATACCCTAAATACTTTTGGGTGAAATGCTATAACGGTAATTCCGTGCGCTTGCGGATTACTTGTGTATGCGTTAAAAAATACCAACACTTGTCTCATCTGAACCCTCAACCAATTGTAGCTCCTTGATGCTGGTAGGCATGGGCATTCGGTCCTTCCATTTTGTTTCTTGGCTCTTGAAGAAATTAGGTTCCTAGAAAATAGGAACCAATTGATTTTTGAGAAATTACATGGACCAGGCATTTCAGTTTTTAGTTATTTCAGTCTGGGCTTGGTTCTAAGTTCTAACTAACTAACCAAACTTGTCGGTGTTTCATAAACTGGACTAGTAAATTTATACGATTGCTGCGCTGCTCAAGTAAGATGATGGTAGCATCCAATAGACACGAGGATTTATACTGGTTCATGCTAGAGCCCTACGTCCTATCTCAGAGAAGATCAAGTGCGTATTCCTCGCTTGAATGCTCTAAAGTTCTTATAATTGGGGGTGCAAGAATGGTAAAAGAGGTGGTAGAACCTATGCTAGATGAGAGGTAGCCCGAAGAGAAGCTTCAGGATCCCTACTGCTATGGAAGGAATGGTAGAGGATGAAGAATGTGAACCTCCCTCGAGGTGGGTGCCCTGACTGCCCTTATATAGAGTTTGGGGCTAGGGCTCATTACAATGAGAAGGTTCCCTCGACCGAAGGGTCGAGAGCCTGAGGGAGGTCCTAGCTAACTTGGATTGCAAGCTACACCATCTTCTGATGCTTGCCCAGGCATGGCTGTCATCATGGTCTTGTGGCCACATCACGGTAGGGTCTGACGTGGTGCCACTATGCTAGCCGTGGCAGCACTGTAGCCATGGTGATAGTTCATTAGTTATCCTGTGCGACACGGCATCCTTTATGGTCTTCGCCGTTGTCTCCAGGTTCCCCAGGACATCACACCCATAGTAGGCAGCCACCCTAGATCGTTGTTCACCTGGTCGCTTCATGGGGCTGAGGGCCATGCCCCTAATCGTTGGGGTCGGGGCACTCTGTAAGTTAGGAAGGTCCCTAGGTCGAGAACCTTGTCATGGATCCCATCCCGTAGTGGGTGGGATCATACGCACATCCTGTCGGTCCATATCTAGACGGTGGGTGTTGTACCCATTGTCGCCATCATGCGATATTGCCTTGTTCATGTGGTATGCTACGGGGTTGGTGTCTAATCAGACTGAGGTGACTGTTGTCACATCGGTCTTTGTGGGGTTAGCATGACGTGCTTGCCTTTGTCAAAACGAGCATGTCACATGGGGCTTGACCTCTCCCTGTCTCTCCTAGGGGTCGTGATGGGGAGGAGGTCATGTATTTGAGCATCACGTGTCCTAATGTTGGAGGAAGGGATCGTGATCGCCCCTGGTCTTAGCGTCTGGCCTGCTATGCTCTGCTTTTGCTGGGCCTTGATTGTTTGGGCCTTTGCTAGCTGCTGTGTTGCGGACCATGCAGCCCGCTAACTAATTGGTGCCCTGAGACACCCCGGGGTCATGACCCTGATAGTAGCCCCTGAGTGTTTTTGCGATCACATAGTGATCGGGAAAGCGCTGATATGCATGGTCATCCGAAACATGGGCTCGTGGTCATGGCCTTCTTGACCTTTGTTGCTTGATCCCTTGTGGGTCGGTACGTTCATCGTGGTTGGTGGTCATTGTGCTTTTCTTCACCTGGGAAGTCCTAACGATGTGGTTCATGACTACCGAGCCTCGCCTATGTAAGTATGTTGTTCATTAGGGTTCGCGACCTAGGCGGGACCGAGCGGTCTTGTCGACGTTGTACTGGTCCTGCCCTTATGAAGGTCTTGTTTATCCTGACCTTTCGTAGGCATCTATTGTTGGCAGTGGCTCTTAGGCTACATGGCTTGTTTCTAGGCCTATAAATATTGGCCTTCCTTCTGCTTGAGCTACTCACAATTGTGCTCGAGAGCTAGTCTTTCTTGATTTTGAGGGAGTCAGGAGGATAGGAAGAGAGATAGAGGCGCCGCGAGTTTTGTTGAGTGTTTCTTATGTTGGCCGGGTGCCATCGTCTTTCTACCTATCGTTTTGTGCTAGGAGGGATCTTGTGACCCTGGCAGGACTGGCTGGCTTGGTCACTGGAACCATAGCTTTGCGACCCCCTCGGCCTCCGGAGCGCTCTGGCTCATATGTGCGGGGTGGCCCTTGCTGTGGGCTGGTTCCACTATGCCGTCCCTGTTCTTGTGAGATGCCGACAATGAAGCTGTGGCACTGGATAGAGTTTTGTGGCGTGCTTCTCTCCGCCGTGTTCACGACGGAGGGGAGCATCCCATAAGCCCCTATTCAGCGCCATAGCTCCTAGAGCACAGCTTGCTACTATCGTGCCTAGGGTTGCCAGGCCTCATGGCACTGGCCGCTCTCGTGTCGTGAGAGATTAGAGAAGGGTTTGCATGTGAAGTGCCACGGTGCTTGGCTGGGTTGATTTATAATTTTCCAGCTTTGACCCGAGATTATTTCTTGTTTTCGTTTTTTATGAGCTTCGCTCCAAAATTTTAGAGGTGTCTCCCTTGACAAGAGGTCGTCATCTCACTTCAGCGCCGCTAAGGTTGTGGCTCTCGTGGGACGCATTGCTATCCGCTGAGAATCGAGGATTTAGGGCGCCGACTCCCGCCTCTTTGCTCCCTGATGCTCTTTATGACCCGAGGGGTGTGGTGCCTTATTATGGGTAGGTTTTTAGTTTTGCCCCACATGGAGAGATGCATGTCCACCATAACCATGTGGTCGGAGCGGTGTGCCTCATCGGGGTCGATGGGTAATTCAAGTGGGACCCGATATCCTCCCCAATCGACGTAGAGTTTGGTTGTACCTCACATGAGATGTCCTGTAAATTGTCGACCATCAATCCCATTGGTCCCACCTTTGCAGTAGCCAGATGGCAAGATGCCTCCCCTAGAGGGGATCAACCCGAAAGACTTTGAAGCGAATGACTCGAACACACGGAGGGATGCTCGCGTGGCTCCATACCATCGATTAGAGCCGCAGGGGCCCATCTCCTTCCTGCCCCTATCCCTTTCATGGCCTCGAGCCTTTCTAAGAACTGGCCTAGGGGTGGATTTCCTAACTATGATGTTGGGTCGTGGTCATGACCCAGCTGCCCAGTGCACGGGCTCAGGGGCTCTCGGACCTCTTTCATCGGGGTCACGACTTTTCGGCCCTCACTCGTCGTGTGATCGCGCGTGTGCTATGTGGTCATGGTGACCGATGGTTGCTCTGCGTGTGGATCCTAGGGGTCGTCGACCTCCCTAGATCCTTTGGATCTTAATGGTATTACTGCGCATTATGGCGCACCGGCTTGGTTTGCAAATGTTTGTGGAGCCCATATTAGGGCAGATTCTGCCTAGGTGCGGTTCGCTTCCCTAATTGCCGCCACATAAATAGTCCCCTCTATCTGAGCTGACCCCTTACCTAGTTGTCGCCTTCTACCACCATTCCTATAATCTTTGAAGGAAAGACAGAAGGGAAAGGGTTGAGTTCATGCGGTTTACCTCTAGATCACGTATGTCACCGCCATCGCTTGTTTGCTCCATCGTCTTCGCTCCTTCTTCCGCCTACAACGCGAGATGGGGGAGTGGATTCCTTCATCAATAATGGAGGCAAAGCTGCAACACCTTGTAGTGAAGGGTCTTCTTTTGCCAAAGGAAGTTACTAGATGGAGGCCCCCGACGGCGAGGCGATGCCTCATCCGTAGCATGGGGAAGTGGTGTCGTTCACCGACTAACACAAGCATGGGTTCAGGATCCCACGTCTAATTTCCTCTGTCATTTCCTTCACAAGCATAGAGTCTAGCTGCATCATCTTGCCCCCAATGTAGAGCTATAGCTGGTAGGCTTCATCGTCGTGTGTGAGGCCTTCCTAGGGATCACCCCCAACAAAGACCTATTTTAGAAGGTTTTTGAGGTGAAGACCCCAAGGCGCATGGCTCGAATGGTAGCGTGTTTGCTCCCGGGGTGGGATGAATCTTCAGACGTGTCAAGAGGTCTCTCGCAGCTATCCATGCCTACCACTAAAGACTTCGAACTCCGGCTGACACAATCATTGGTTCTACATCCGCGACGATGCCACCGCCCCCTCCCCCCTTTCTCTAGCGCTACTCCGGTGAGGTTGGACTCGTGGGGTTGGGGTGTGGCAAGAAGCAGTTGTTGAAGGTGGTAGAGATCCTAGAGATCCTTGCAGGCCGAGTATCAACTAGGTTGGATGGCGTCATGGTCCTACAAACCATGATCGAGCAGCGAGTCCTGCCCCTAAACTATCAGGTGACCTTGCTGTGCGACTATTCGGGGGTCAAGGACTCGACCCGTGAATCCTCAGAGGCGCTTGATGTCGACAAGGTCATGAAGCGGGTTGGGGGATTTGTCTCCTCTGGGATGTTGTCACCACCGAATGCGATGTGGAGGCATTTTCGGTGACCTGTCGACCTAATCTAGTAAGCTGCCTTGGTTCGTTTTCCTTTCATCATTCAAAACTTGTTGGCTAATTAAACACCATTTCCACAACTTGTGCCTTCGTTCAGCTCCCACTTCTGCCTCTCCTATCCCAAAGGCGTCAAGCACATCGCCCAAGAGAAGGTGACCGCCAATAAGCGGAAGCACCTCAGGCGGGAGAAGGCGAGGAAGCAAATGGAGCGATAGAAGCGTTGGGCTTCATCATAAGATGTCGATGAGAAAGAGGATGATGATGACGATGATGGTGATGACTCTAAGGAAGATGATGAGGACCTGGCAGCCCTTCAAAGTGCCCCCGATGCCTTGCTCCGATCTAGCAGCGGTGCCAGATCGAGCAGTGTCGTTGGCTCGGTGGGCACCGAGGCCAAGGGGAGTTCTATCCAGAAGTCGGTGGCTTCGTCGCCACTGAGGGGGCCGAGCCCAAAGCGTCCCCACGCCACAGCCACCGACTTTCGGGGCACTTCGCATGTGGCTCTGTCGCCCCCTCCCCATCGGGGTCCGAGGCTCTCGCTGTGGATGCAGCGGAGTACTATCCTTCCCAAGAGATTCCCGAGGAGGAGGACCCAAACCTCCTCCAGCACCTCCTCACCAATATAGTGGTCGGGCCTCCTACATCCCTAGCTTTTCACTTGGGATCGTCACGGCCTGGGGATGCTGGGGCCACCGGGGATCACGGCGCGGGGGAGGTTGTTGCTGCCGACGCCATCGAGGATGCCTCGTTGGCTTCTAGCCCAGTGGCATCGGTGAAGGCGCCTCCCATCATGACCCCTGCCTCTTGTGGAACGCTCCACTAGGTATGCAACTCTTTTGAACTTCCCTAGTAGTGTATGTCGCCACCGTTTAGCCGCTTGCGCATGGTTAATCTTTGTGATGTAGGGGGGGCCTACCAGAAATTCTGGCCCTAAGGACCTCCGTTATGGCGTTGCGGTCACCTCATGGGGATGAGCCTATCCTTGATGGGGACCTCTTCTCGTGGCCTCATCCAACGAGCTCAGATGACGCGCTGTTCGTGGTGGATGATGCGACCGAGTGGGCCATGAAGGAAGTCGCCTCTCGGAGCCACGAAAGTGTTCAGGCAGCCTTGGCCGACATGGGCCTCGCGGCCACCACGATTGCCAGGCTAGGCGAAGAGGCCCAACGTCAAATGATCGATGATGTGGTGGCTCAGGCATAGGTGAGTTTTCAGCCGTCCGCCCCCACTGTGCTTGTTTCGCTCTTACCGGTCGTCTGATCATTCTTCTTTTCTGTAGGGGTTGATGAAGATTTTGGTGGAGAAATCTCGATTCTTGCGCCTAGCCTACCAGGCATAGGTGGGAAGTGATGTCGACCGTGATCGTCTGGCTGCGGCGATGGCCGAGGTGCATGTGGCAAAACCACCTGAAAGAACACACTTACGGAGGCGCTCGTCTTCCATCAGACACTAAGCACCCCGTAAGCGAGCTACAACGGGCGGTATCCATCGGGCACACCCCAAGGGAGAGCCTGAAAGATCCACATTTTTCCCCGAGGATCCAATAACAAGAACGAGTTACAATACTTATTCATTTCATACATCAAAAGTTCTTAAAATTACATTATTACATACCAAATGTCAGAGTGCAGAATAATAAATAGCCGAATGAAGATAAACATCGAGAAAACAGCTAGCGATAGTAAGCAAGGATTCCGTCTGTGCCCACCAGAAGAATCCTCCACACAAGGGTACTCCTCATGCATTACCTATAATAGGGGTAAATAAACCCTAAATACACAATGTACTCGCAAGACTTATCCGTCTAGTGGGAATAACTTCCCGACTCCAAGGGATATGCAAAGCTTCATGGGTTGTTGGTTTTCTTTTTGCAGAAAGCAATGCTAATAGTGAGTCCTTATTTATGTTATTATTATCAGCCATATTAATTTATTATCTAGCCAGTCTATATAAGCACATGTTTTACTTTCAAGCAAGAGTTGAGCAATCAATTCTATTTCATCACCTTTCATCTTCTAGTTCTTACTACAGTGCTAGAGTTTAGACAAGCCGTACTGGATTTCCCGACAATTTGTGAATCAATGCCCCCAGCTGGGTACCCCAAAAACACACGCCCCGCATGTACCCTAGGCACAAGCAGGACCAACCCATCACCCTCCTGTCCTGGGTGTCCAGGTCCCCATCCAAACTTGGACTCCAAGCCCCCGCTCCTGAGTCCCGGACTCAGTGTGGTGCAAGGACCTCCACCATCTCTGCCTCCAATCAGTCGGTCTGGAAAGAGCTGGATCCACGACAAGAGTGCAACGAGTCTTCCCTGCGCCCATACCCAAGTATGTGCTCGGGATAATAAGTCTGTGACTTGCCTAGCGTCCAATGCGACGGCCGGTCCTTAATCGACATAGACAGGGAAAAAGTGTAACCAAACTATTCCCTGTTGGCCACAGGACATAGCCTCTTACACCCACCAGTACCCAAACCATATCCTTGCCCGATCACCACTTTCATTTCCACCATTTTATCATGAGTGATCATAATTATCACCTATTTGTGAGTAACGGCAGGTTACTCACGCTACCGATATCCTGAGCATAGCAGCTACTCGATCTATACTAGTAGGACTCATAGGTAGATATATTTATGCATGTAGTTTCCATAAAATTCCTGAGATATAAATGCACATCATATATATATTCAGTGATTAGTAAAAATATGGGTTATGCACCGAGGCTTGCCTTGGGCAGGCGCTGGGTCAGCAAAGTCAACACCAAAAGGCTCTGAGGCTCCCTCCTACATGAGGATCTCCTCCTCGTACTCCTCAATGACCTCTTCGTAATCCTGTTCGTCCATGGGCACGAACTCTACCAACTCGTGATCTATATGCTTGAAATGATGATGCAACACTTAGTAATACGGCAACAACAACTCTTAAAATAAAAATACATCTATCAAGCTACTAAGCTAGTTCTACCAACTAAGTGCTGAGTTACCTACTGTTACCACTAACAAGTATGAAGCATGACATATATTATCATAGCAACTAAAGATATTCTTACTCTTAATACCGATTTACTCTATATATGATAAAACAAGAGTACTAGCTATTCTATTTATCAACCTACTCTAGTGCTACAAAAATTATAGTGAGTACATAATAATCTAAAGAACCTACTGTAAAAATTTCATAGCTAAAGCTCTCATCGATTTGCCACAAAAATTCCAACAAATATTACGCTAAATAATACTATGCTCTCTAATTTGAATTTACGAGCCTATCATGATCACAACTAACTGTAAACTAACTACACTAATAGATAGATGGCATTTTTGTGAACCTAACAAATTTTGTTTCACTATTTTTGGACACCTAAATGATTTACTACAAATTATCAAAGTTTAGCTCACAACTAAATTGAATAAGCATTTGTTAATTCACTGGAACATGGAAAACCTATTTCACCGCGCGGCCCGCGAGCGAACGGCTCGGCCCACCCCGGCATCCCGCCCACGCGCACACGTAGCACCCGGCGCGGCCCACACAGCGACGCACGAACGCGACCCACGACGAAGCCTGTGCCGGCTGGCTCTTTTGCTAAAGAGCCCCGTTCTCTTTCCTATTCACGAAGCTCACCCAAACACTATTTTAATGAGTCACAACCTTCGCATCTAACACCCTGCTCTTACTCGAATTCCCGTTTTCCAAAGTCCCTAGCTGGAATTAACAGAGGTCGCGCCTCTCTGGACAAACACCGGCGAGCACAGACCTCCGCGACACCAACCAGCACCACCAAGATACTCTAATTGCAAGGTGCAACTGATCGAGGTAACAAATGCCACAAATGGTGCAGCATGAAAATGTGGCCATGCGCTGCGGTGGGGTCTGGCCGTGGCAACACCGGCGCCCATGCAATTACCTAGCCCAATGCCTCTACCGCTACTCTTTAACCC
Source organism: Miscanthus lutarioriparius (assembly GCA_904845875.1). Classification (NCBI taxonomy): domain Eukaryota; kingdom Viridiplantae; phylum Streptophyta; class Magnoliopsida; order Poales; family Poaceae; genus Miscanthus; species Miscanthus lutarioriparius. The sequence continues at coordinate 74,863,370 of CAJGYO010000006.1, forward strand.
TCTACAGACTGAGGGGCAACAATTTAGAAGTCCTATTAGAGTCACTACTACCCTCAAGCGCGTCGGCCACGGAAACAGCATCTACCCACGTCCGCCGGAGACGGCCATGCGCTTCGGCGAACCTCGGCCCTAACCGAGTCAACCAGCTACCCTAGGAGAAGGAGGGCCTCACCAGACCCGTGACGAACGAACAGGGCGAAGGCGTGAGAGTTGACAAAGTAGTTGGCCATGAGCACGAGGTTGTTCCCATTCACGGCAAGCGCGGCGACGGCGTCCCTAGTGACCTGCTGCTCCACCAATGAAACCGCTACACGAGCGAGGCAAACAAGTCAAGGAGACTCAAAATCCCTGCTCAATTGAGATAAAGGAGCAAGGAGCGACATCCCAGCCGAGCACCCGCCTCGACGGCCATGGCGGACCACCATGGGGAAAATGCTCTGTATTACCTCACTGCAGGATGGAAGCTCGCCGGGTCGACTTCAATCACAAGCTACCTACCAAGGCTAGTTGGGTGCACGGTTAATTTGAATGAGGTGGACTACGTGAGGCCAATTGGTTGGGTGACGGCGGGGGAAAAGCTAAAATGAAGACTGACGCCGTACAGTAGTAGCAGTGGCGAGCTTGGCGCGAAGTTGGACTCCCACTCGACCTCCAGACATGCGTAATTACGAAGCTAGGACCAGCGCTGCGGTTCTGCCTTGGCGCGGCTTGGCTGGCCGGTGTGGCGCCATCCAAGGCGACGTGACGGGGAGCATGGCGTGGTGTATTCCCTAAATGAAAGAGGATGGCCGCGTGACGGTGATAGTGCCATGTGTGTGTACGATGATGGCACGACGACGTGCGACCGCAGTGCCTTGGCACGCAAGACGACGGCGGCACGGCACCATGTGCCGCAGAGGTTGGCTAATCCGAGAAGGCTACAACGTGGCGTGGCATGGCGTGAAGCGTGGATGGGATGGTGAAGTTAGGTGGGGCAAGCCCACGCGCGTGCAGCCATGAAGGTCAATGGGAGCAAGGACCACGCGACAGTAGCGGTCGGAGTGTAGTGCCACCATGGCCGTAGTCGACGCGACTGGCGATGGCGATGGCGAGCAGAAGGTGCATGCAAAACAGCCAGGCCCACTGGCGCGATGCGCGTGCATGTGCGTGCGTGTGCCAGGACGTAGTAGCAGGAGACCGTGGCCAGCGGCGTGGAGCCATGTGCCCGAGCGTGCGTGTGCATGCACATCGGGCGGCCGGCGCGGCAAAGCCGAGAGCCAGTAGGGTGACCGCGCCCAGGCGCTGGCCTCGTTCGAAATGTGATTTGCACGCTTTTTAAAGCTGCTTAAAATTCCAACCCGATGACCCAGTAGCTAAACCAACTATTTTACGTTCGAGATGGTGTATCAAGCTACCAAAACCAACCTTAAGACCATGCCACTGCTTAACCCGATTCCCCAACAAAAATTATCAAACTTAGCTTCGTCGGCCCATTTTCAGACTTAAGCAAACTGACTAAGTTTCAATCGGTTTTGCGCCAACTTCGATTTCCAAGCTTCCAACTATACTATCTAGCAAACCCCATTCTCGACCGCAAGTATTTCACTATCACCTACGAAGTTCATGCTACAAACTCTACTAAAGTTTCGCATATGCGTTCTATAGCATTCTCGTTCAATAAAAATTCGTTTAGAACACTAAGTGATACAACGCGACATGGAATATAACATTTGTTTCGTGTTTTTGATGAACATTTCAAGTTATGTGTATTGCTTTACACTCTCTATTACACACATTTACACATAAGTATGATGTTCATACAGTGTTTTAGCAAAAAGCTGTACAGTGTAACACCAAGGGTGTTACAGTGCAGCGCCTGCGTGAGGAGCTAGGGGCCTCCTAGGAGTTGAGGGAGGAGTTGGTCCGCTGGGAGGCACAGGCTCGGTCCCAGATCAAGGCTCTGACGTCTTAGGTGGCTGGCCTTAAGGACCTAATGGCTGTCTAGGAGACCGAGCTCACCTCGCCTGGTGCATGGCTGAGCAGGGGCACCACCGCCTCAAAGCTGAGTGTCAGAAGCTGCGCTCCACTTGTAGCGGTAAGTCCCCCTTGCTTTGCGTTGCGTCTTTGCTCTGTCGTTGCATCAGGCTATGAACTAGTGATCCTTTCTTAGGATTTTGCATGAGGGCGCTCTCAGATCAGGAGGAGAAGGTGACCGCGAACCAGAGCATGTTGGAGGTGGACAACTAGCTGGCCACGTTGATCGCCTCCGGTCAAGCCCTTTGTGATGTTGTGCTTGGTGTCGGGCGGGGGAGTGCCCAACTGTCTCTTTGTCTTGATGAGGCTTGTCTCCATGTGGATTCCCTGATTTCTAGGGGTGCTCGCCGTGGCGCTCACGCCGCCTTGGTGTCAGTCAGGTCACACTACGGCGGTGTGGATTTCAAAATCATCAGGTGAGGGCACACTCCGAGGAGATCCGAGGGCGACATCCTTGCTATTGAAAGTGTTGTTGCTCCAATCTTCTAGGGTGTAGGATTTTGTCATGGACATCTATGGCTCTATGGACAGTCGATTTGTAACGAACATGTTTGGTTTTGCTTGATGGTTAGGTGATCGGCGCGTTCTTTTGCCGTTAGATTACCTCATTGTTTGGGTTGGAATGTACTTCATCCCCTTTGGCCCCATGCTCGTGGGTGCATAATTTAGCTTGGGCACCGGTCCACGGGGTTTAGAGGGTACGCAGTCCGTTGGACCAGCATGATGTCGAGGGTAGGTTGTAGATCCGGCTCGACGTGAAAAGAGAATGAACAGGCAGCTCGGTCGCTGGGGCGATGGCAAATAGCGTTGTGTCATGGGTCATGTGCGCAGAGAGTGTAGCCCCCATGAGTGAGCCATGTCTGGCTGCGAGCGTGAACCAGATCGAGTCACTCGGGAGTGGCGTGCTACTAGGACATATTGTGTGGGCGTCATGTTATCTAGTTTGCTCTACGGGTTGGCCTTAAGCTTCTGTGACTATTGGTGAGCTTATATGTGTATGTGGACATGCTTATGTGGTGAGGCTAAGGTCAAAATAGATGCGACTGATCAACGTACCGGAAGTTGCTGATGACCTAATCACCATAGCTCGGGGCAGTTTGAGTCCTCGAGCACCGGCCCATGGCAAGGTTGCGGCTCGTGGCGCCACGAGCCCCCCAAGCATTTGCTTGTGATGGAGTTATCGTAGTCCCTAGGTCGCAGGCTAATGGAGACACTTCTTCACCGCTTGAGGTGGTCATAGTTGGCGTGGATTGGCCTCTCAAGCTGCCTCAGGCCGATCCTTGCTGACTTGATGCCCTCGAGGAGCCTATGTGCCCCTAAGGGTGGCTTCTTTGCTCCCAACATGTAGGGGCTCTTGGCCCGGAGAGCTTGCGTGTTTTGGCGCTTGAGTCTTCTTGGCACGACGACGTCGCTGTCGTCGCGTCTCCGCTTCAGAGTGAAGCTACCGCTTCTGGTGAGGGACCATTGTGACCTGTCGCTATGGAAGCTGGCTTTGAGCGCGGCTCACGGTGTGCTTTGAGAGCCCGCTTCCTCGGATGCACGTGCCTTCGAGTGAAGGCTGGCAATCCTCCGAAGCGTGTCGTGCGGCTGGTTCACCACGTAGGATCGGATCCTGGTTTTGGGCTTGACCCTGCGTGGTGTGATGCCAGTCGGTGGCTTGATTTCTGACGATGATGCCGCGTGGCGCGTGGGTAGTTTCGTCATTTGTGCGCGCTCTAACTCGCTGCGTTCCAATGGCAGAGACACTGTTCGAGGCGTGTTTCTACCGTTAGGTCCAGTTTTGCCATGTGACGGGCTTGGACCGGGTAAGAGCTTGTGACGGGCGTTGTTCCGCTGGCTCGGGTGATCTCATGGTTCCCTAAGTGGACGTGGCCACCACGGATCATTCCCCGGGCGAGGTCACCATGAGCCACGACCGTCTGGCTCCCTGGGTGGAAGTCTTGACCATGGCTGGTGATGAGAGAAGGCCCCAGGCCCCTACGTAGGTAAACTCTAGGACACAGCCCCATAGACAGTTCCGAGAGTGCGCCCACCATAGGCCGTGGGACCCAGATTCCCGAGGTGGAGGTATAGGCCATGGCCAAGGGTGGAAGCGGGCACCGGCCCTTTGGTGTGGTTAATCGCGTGGTTCCCTAAAAGGATGTGGCCGATCGAGGCCATTCCTCGAGGGAGTTCATCGTGAGCCGTGGTCCTTTGGTTTCTTGAACGGGAAACCTGGTCACGGCTTGCGACGAGCGAGGGTACTGGCCCCTCTAGGTTGGTGTACTCCGGGATGCAGCCCCGACAACTAGTTTCGGAAGTGTGTTCACTGTTAGCCATGGTACCTAGATTTCCAAGGTGGAAGTCTAGACTGTGGCTGAAGGTGGATGCGAGCGCTGACCCTTTGGCGCTAATGAACCCATAGATTTAACGATGAATGTGACTGCCATGGGCCATTCCACTAGCGAGTCCACCAGTGGTGCGAGGAGCCATCGCTTCCTTCCTCAATCAAACGAGAGTGCATGACTATCCCCTACCTGGCACGCTAACTGTCGTGTATTTGAGCATCACGCGGCCTAATATTAGAGGAAGGGATCATGATCGCCCCTGGTCCTAGCGCCTGGCCTGCTGAAAGGATCTAAACAATGCCTAGAGGGGGGTGAATAGGCGTATCTAAAAATTTCTATGTAAACTCAAAGTTAAATATTAGTGATAGTCGGAAGTTCCAACTGTTTGGGCCAGAACTTCCGGCAGCCGGAAGTTCCGACGCAAACAGCCAGGAGTTCCCGCACCTACGTGAAATTCACTACAAGTGCTAAAATAAACTTTGAGTGAAAGATATCTTACAACCCCACTCCCTAGTGGTAAGGTGAAATGCTATGGTTGCTCCTTTGACGCCGGAAGGTCACCACTCTGTAGATCGAGTCCAAACCCTAAGAGGAGAGTTAGAGAGGACGACAAACCAACAAGAACAAATATGATAGAACAAATCACAACAACAACAAGCACGTGGGACACAATGATTTATCCCGAGGTTCGCCAACCTCACAAAGGAGCTTCTACGTCCTCGTTGTGGAGGTGACCACCAAGGTCGGAGTCTCTTCCACCTTCTTGCCACTCTCAAAGCAACCACAAAGGTTACTTGAGCTTTTCACTAAGAAATCAAGGGTGATACAAACTTCCCAAGGCTCTTCCACAAGATGGAAGCTCTTGGATGACGCCTAGCCGGTTAGGGTTCCAAGAACCCAAGAGTAATAGACGCAAATCCAACCGGCTTGACAAAAAAAATCAAGTGCTCAAGCTTGCCAAAGTGATTCACTCACTCAATCTAATCTCCTTTCACTCAAAACCCTAAGGAAATCAAAGATTGGAGCAAAGAGGAGAGGAGAGGGGTGCCTTGAATGTTTAGGAGCTATTTTGGACGAAGGATGGTGAGCAATGAATAAGTGGTTCTCGGTTAGAAGAGAGGAGAGAGATATTTATACTCATAGTGAAATCCAACCGTTCAGATCTAGGTTGAAAGTTCCAACATAGATCGTTGGAACTTTTGGCCCTTTGTAAAACACTGTTCAAGGCGCAGTCAAAGGTGGTCAACACAGCTAGAGCCAGAACTTCTGGCGGAACGCTGGAACTTCCAGCAGTCGGGACTTCCAACTCACGTCGGAACTCCTGACCCAGAGCTGAGCTAGGGGGCTAAGTCCCAAAGCGCCGGGACTCTTGACTCCCGTTGGGAATTCGACGGGCGAGCGAGCGCAAGGGCGGGCTGACGGCTAAGTCCTCAAGTGCCGGAACTTCCGACACCAAATGCCGGAATTTCCAACGGTCGAAACTCCCGGCTCACCTGTGACTTCTGACTATCAAAAGTCAAAGAACTATATCTAAGTGTTCGTGAGGTGATTTTATCTCTCTTTTGTTTTTATTTTTATGCTTGAGCACTCTATCTTTCTCACACCACCTAAACTTGCATCCCTCTTTATAGTACGGCATACCTAAACCCAAAACAAAATTAAAAATGCTTGAAGCGCGCTTTGGGTTTGTTCGCCTTTTGCACTTGAAGAATTGAGGGATACCATTTCATCTTAAATCAATTCTTTAAAACTTTCAAGTGACTAAAGCTGCAATATATCTCATTAAGATCTCATTAGTCCCTAATTTGGATGTCATCAATACACCAAAACCCACATATGGGGCAAATGCACTTTCACCTACTCTGCTCTGCTTTTGCTGGGCCTCGGTTGTTTGGGCCTTTGCTAGCTGCTGTGTTGTGGACCATGCGGCCCGCTAACTAATCGGTGCTCTGAGACACCCTAGGGTCATGACCTCGACAAAACTTTTCCAATAGAGGCTAAGACAACATAAAATGTGCATGTTCTAAAACAAATTTGAGCAAGACTTCGTCAAATGTGTTTGGATAATCTACATAAAAAATTATAAATGGAGATACATTAGCTAATTTCACTATAGCAAGCATAGACAAATGGTGGGTCTAAATAGAAAAGTATTGGTAGGAATAGAAAAAGAAATAAAAAATATAATAATAATAATAAATGTTTTGTAAACAAATAGGAAAAATAACTATTATATAGCTTTGCTTTTGTAACTTAACTTATAAACAAACACATAGCTCTATTATTGACATTGCTTTTATTCATGGTTGACTTATAGTACCTGTTTCAAATTATAAGTTACTTTTGATTTTTTTTTCATCCATTTTACTGTGTATCTAGATATATTATTATATAAGTATGTATCATCGAAAAGTCCCCCACTGCTATTTCTATACTAGTTTTTAGATTTTTCTTCTTCTTCGATGTCAATTCGGCTGACTAGAAAAATAGTTAATACTGATGCTGATACTGATATGTTATGACAGACAAACAATGTTATTCCACTAAAAATGTACGAAGCGGGGCTAAGATCGAGAAAGATATGTCCATGAGTCCATCCGCAAAAATCGTACTACAAAAATCATGGCAAAAATAGCTGGCATCACCAACAAATCTATGCACAGTGGAATGGCAGAACGCTTCGAAACAATCGAGGTAAGCAGGTCCATGTGCGAAGATCAGAGGAAGCTTCGAGGTCCTGTGGTAGCCGATGGGGCCTGTCAGAAGGAAGAGAATCGGGTGGAAGCAAAGACCCGCCTCGCCTTCTCAAGATCCCGGTCGCTGTGCAGCCTCCCCATCACCGACGCCACCGTGGAACCATTGGCCGGCGCAACGACGGCGTCCCCTGCCACGTCTATGCGCACCTCCGGCTGCGCCCCGCCCTCGGCTGGCGCGGACGGCGCGGCGACGCCCGGCGCCACGACGACGTTGGCGCGGCAGAGCGGGCACGTGGCGTTCCCGCGGAACCAGGCGTCGATGCACTCGACGTGGAAGCGCGCGGGCCTTCTCCCCTGGCTCGAGCTCCGCGAGGCAGACCGCGCAGTCCCGGCCGTTCCCCGTGCCCGCGTCGATCAGCACTACCGGTATCGTGGCGAGCACCGCCGGGTCGAGGCCGCGTGGGGAAGGTGCCCCCGCGCCGTCGCCGTCGCCGTCGCCGTCGCGGCGGTCCTCGTCGCCACCACCGGCGATGGCCAGGCTCCGGAGCAGCCGCCGCTGGCCGCCGAGGCGCCGGCGCCGGGTGCTGCTGTAGAGGTGCAGCGCGACGAGCGCCAGGAGCACGCCCGCGAACGCCCCCGCCACGGCGAGCAGGATCTTGCCAGCGATGGCGTAGTTAGCCGGGTCGGACACCTGCTGCGGAGGGTCGGGGACGACGTGCGGGCGCTTGGACAACGGGCCAAAGCCGTCCAACGCCGCATGGCCGGGACTCCCGTTGCACGGGATCATCTCGTTCGTCTTGGGGCCCGTGCCGTTGCCGTTGCCGTTGCCGTCGCCGGCGCCCATGTCTGATGGTTGAGCGCTCGCCGAACTGAGCTGTGGTTTCGCGGAAGATTTGGGTGTCCGCAGCGTGATGAGTTGGGTGAGCGCAGTTACTTATACGTGATTTCAGGACTGAAATACCCTTGTTAATGTTGGAAAAATGGGATGGAGATGGAAGGGTAGCCTTGGGTTTTTACCATTGGCTGGACGTCTGGGGCACGCTGGAGAACGGAGAGGCAGCAGCACTGCAGCAGTCCGTCTCCGTTCCCCGTGCTGACTGGCTGACCGCCCGTATGCCGTGGGACGGCCGTGATGCGTCCGCCGCGCGGGTCCAGACGCAGGGTCAAGAGTAGAGTTGACTAACTAGCATCAACCAACCAGGTGTTACTGTGCGCTCGTCTCCTCTCCTATTCACACACAATCACAGTGGAAGTCGCTCTCTTTACGCCCGTTCAGCTGGCTATAAAAAAGCTGACGCTGATGCTGATTTTTTATGAGAAAAAATATTATTATTTCGCTGAAATAGTATAGTTGATAAATTCAAGCGAATAGGGACTTAGCTACCCCCACTGGAACATGCAAGTTGTCGCTTGCTGCGACTTGGACCTGGTCAGCGGTCACCTGGGCAAAATTTCCTGGGGGCTGGGGGCCAGACGGCGAGAGGCAGCGCGAGGGCGTGGAGCCGTGGATGCGTGGTCGGCCCTGGCCGATCGACCCATGAAGCTTCTCGGAAGCGAGGCGCCCGTTGTCGCGACGCCAGCCACGGCACCCGGCAGTGGCGCTGGACCGTGACTTCTGGGCTGTGTCGGCTCCCGGCGCGCGCAGCATGAGTTCTGCTCGACCCAATCCGGGACCGCCAGGCCTACACGGATCGGGACCGGCATGTAATAAAAATGGCGCTGATAGGGAAGGAAGATGGTCCCAAAAGGCTATTTAGCGGCAGCTTATTCAAAAACTAAAATAATTGAAATGTGACAAATCAATGTGGCAAATCATTGTTGATTTAATAATTGAAATGACATGAAGCCATGAATTGAACCTATATGTGCTAAAATGGTTCAAGTCATATGTTCAAGCAGGACTTGGTCAAATATTGAAACAAAACTGGTTGCAACCCTTGTGAATATATATTATGGAGAAACAACATATGAAGACTCTAGCAAACTAAGACGTTTTTAATTGATTTTATTTCATGTCTCGAATATCGTGCGTCGTATCATCAAGAGGGATGCAATTTTGAGTAGTTTGACAAGTCTTGTGCGCAAATGAACCAAACCCAAGTGTTAACTTGAAAGCAACACTTAATTATATAAAATTTACAATATTAAATAATAAAATAATAACTTTTATAATATTAAATAATAACGTTCCATTTATAACATCAAATAAGTATTATTATATTCTTCATTAATTATATTTTTATAGTATATCTATTTGATGTCATGAATCTTTATAATTCTCTCTATAACTTTGGTTAAACTTGGGATGCTTTGACTCTACAAGAAAGTTAAAATAACTTATAATTTGGAATGGAGTGAGTATAAACAAAAAAGCCAAAACCCCATGACATTGTGCACGCAGCGTGAGAAATAAAAATGTATTGTAATTTTTTTTTTGGGTAAAATACATTTTCACCATCAAACATGCGAGGCTGATTTTTAATCTTAAGCCACGAAAGCGTGTAACAGACACCCTCAAATTATCAAAATCGAACAAATTTAGTCCTCATAACGGTTTTAAAGGTGGTTTTCTATTTTTATCAAAATAGTAAAAATCTAATTTACTATCTAAAAATTCATACATAATTTATTTTAAATCAGAAAAATGTGAAATTAGTACTGTTTTATTTTTGTAAATGTTCTGTACTTGTTTATTATCTATATATGGGTATCTAGAATTAGTTTATTTCTATTCTTATTACTTTATTGATCGTAGTTGCATTCATTATTTATTCAAAACAATTAGGATTCGAATAACTTTAAATATAGCAAAATCAGATAGATGATATTTTAGAGGTAAAATGGAAGTAGTTTCATATTTTTATGATTTAAAATAAATTAATTATGAATTTCTAGAGATTAAATCATATTTTTTATTATTAGAAAATAGAAAATTCATTATGAGACCTGTCAGAGTAGTAAATTTGTTCGGTTTTAAAAGTTGGAGGGTGTGTGCTACTCGGTCTCATACTTCAAGGTTGAAAATCGAAGTACGATGTAAGTTAGAGGTTAAAAAATGTGCTTTATCTTAGTTTTTTTTGGCAACCAGTTTCAACGTCTCCACACCCAGAACCTTAGTTCCAGGGCGCCTAACTCTTTTCACCACGTCGACCATACATTGCATACGAATATGCTTGTCCAATTGGTGCTACCGTGCTAGCCTACTTTCTTGAAAGAGGACCGAAGACTAAGAGTTGAGTCGTCACGCCAATGGATGAACAACATTGACGGACGGCATTGCGCGCGTAGGCTGGGATTTCCGGGGCCTCGTTTAGATTGGGTTAGAAATTAGTATTTGGCACTGTAGCATTTTTGTTTGTATTTGACAATTATTGTCTAATCATGGCTCTAATTAGGCTTAAAAGATTCGTCTCGTAATTTACAATCAAACTGTGTAATTAGTTATTTTTTTATCTATATTTAATACTCCATGCATGTGTTCAAAAATTTGATGTGATGAAGAAAGAGTGAAAAAACTTGCAATCTCAAGGCCCTAGTTTGCAAACTGGGCAGCGGGCGCAGTTACCGAAGAGCACGCAGCCTGCAGGGCAACAGGCAGGTAAATCACTGGCCATCCTTTTCGATCGAGGCCACGTTTAGTTCGGCCGATTCGGCGCGACCGAATCACTGCAGTGTCGTTTTATTTTTATTTGATAATAATTGTCCAAACGTTAACTAATTAGGTTCAAAATGTTCGTCTCGTAAAGTACAACCAAACTGTGCAATTAGTTTTTGATTTCGTCAATATTTAGTACTTCATACATGTACCGTAAATTTGATGTGACGAGAAATCTTCTTTTTGCATAGTGCCAAATTCTAGAAAATGGGGAACTAAAGATGGCCCGAGTTGTTTCCTTTTGTGGCGAATTGTCGTGAAATTTGATTCAAAAGGGTCTGTTCGCTGGATTAAATCTTAACAAATCTGAAGAAATTTATAGAAAAGTAAACAGTATTTTCAAGCTGTAAACAGTATTTTCACGGCTGACTTTCTTTCATGTCAGCCGAAGGGACCCGACAACTCCGTGGATGCCCCCTGCTCTCATCGTTTGGGTGAGCAGCATTTGGACTGGAAGCACATTAAATCAATGGGAAATTCCTTGTGTATCAAAAAAAAAGATTACAATACTCTGTATATTTTTGGAAAAGTTCAGTGGTCTTCAACGTCATTGCTCTAACTTTTTTGTGCTCTCTACACCACTGCCGTCAGTTTGGGCTCTAACGCTGTCAAACTGCAGATATAAAAAGACGAAAATATCCTTAAGTCTAAATATATCATTAATTTTTTTAAGCATCTTAACGACTTCAAATGAAAAAACTCAAAACTAGAAAGTTGTAGATCTCGTCGAGATCTATAATTTTCATATAAAAATTATCTTCATTTAATTCCGCAAAAAAAGATATAATTTTTCTAAGATATATTAATCATATCAAATCATATTTTTTTACAGAATTAAATAAAGATAATTTTTATATAAAAATTATAGATCTCGACGAGATCTATAACTTTCTAGTTTTAAGTTTTTTTATTTGAAGTCGTTAAGATGCTCAAAAAAATTAATGATATATTTAGATTTAAGAATATTTTTGTCTTTTTATATCTACAGTTTAACGACGTTAGAGCCTAAACTGACGGCAGTGACAAGGAGAGAAAAAAAAATTAAAACAATAATATTGAAGACCGCTGAATTTTTTTTTGAAAGGCACACGGAACGTTACACTCTTTTTTTTAATGGCACGCAAGGACCGCGTACTAAATGTTTGCTTTTTCCTTTTTGATAAGATTTTGTCTTATAGTAGTTTCGTTGCCCACGCACTGAGGCACGGCCGGACGGCCCTGTCCGGCTCCGGCGGCCGCCATCCTCCACCTCAGCACGTTGAGGCGCGGCCCCGCCACAGGATCGTTGCCCGCTGCCATCTGGGTTCTGGCCTCCTCTTCTCACTTCTTGGTTAGGATTCCTCAAGTCTCGTCTCGTCTCCCTGCGATAGACTGCGGAAATCAGGGAGCTTCAGATGCTGCGGCCCTGAATCATGTGGTGGCTTGGCGGCGATGGCGCTTCGAATCGACGGCACCCTTCACCAATCCACAGGCACAGGGGCGGACCCAGAAAAATTTTCCACAAGAGCGAGCCAGCGAGGTCGACTCGTTCGCGGTTCGCCGAAGCTCTGATGGCTGCAAAGCCATCGGTACCTTGGACGAGGCGGCGATGGAGGACAACCCTACTGCTTCAGTAAGCTGAAATGCTCTTGTATTTGCCCCGTGTGCTACACTGTCACTTTCTCGCTCATAACTTGCGTGTTTTGGGCTTAACAAAAATTCTCTTATAGTAATAACGACTACTGAAAATTGACATATGGTTTCGCAGGATCTGCTTGAACTACAGATTTTATTGACTGACTTCGATATGTCAGTTAGTTTGGATGCATGCGTTTTAACAAGAGAAAATTCCTTCTTGATCCTAAAAAGAGCTCGGCTTCCTTTCTTGGCCCTTTTAGATTTGATTTGGCCTGGAATCTAACTTTCTTTCCTTACATGACCCTTCTGTCAGAATTGGTCATTAACGGTGTTAAGTAGGGGATGAAATGGCGATTTTACCCTGAGCGAAACAGGTAAGTTCAGTTTTAGTATATTTCGTTTCAAGAATTATTTAGACTACTTTTGTATGGTTTAAGGTCATCATAATTGAACAAAATAAGGTACAAATTATTTTTGAGCGTGGAAGCATAACGAAAATAGTCTAAATAATCCTCAAAATGTGATATACGAAGACTAAACTTACCTATTTTGCCCAGGGGTGAAATCGCCATTTCGTCCCCCACTTAACACTGGTAGTGGCCAAATCTGACGGAAGGGCCATATAAGTAAGGAACGTTAGATTTCGGGCCAACTAGGTAACTTCGAATCTAAAAGGGATAAGGAAGAAAGCCAAACCATTTTTAAGCCCGAGGAATGAATTTTCTCTTTTAACAAATTGTGTAAAAAACCCTGTCATCTCCGACTGTTAGTTTCCTGTTGATCATTCCGATAGTAACTGATTTTAGTTTGTTAGGATGTTGTATTAAAAAGTAGGAAAATCCAAGAGGGTACTGTACTAGTCTATAGGAAAATCCTCAAGGTTAGATTAGCCAAGTGTTTAGCGCCTGCCGCTATCCAAAGGCCAAAAATATGCCTTTTCCTTGATTTTCCAAGAGAGCACATGATTAGAACATTAATAACGAGTTTGGATGAAATTAGAATGTTGTTCTGGAAAGAAAACATTTTTCACTTTAATTTCCTTGTCCTTTTCCTTCATGTCCTGCTCATTGGTCGGTTGAACTTTTAGTTTTCAAACGCACACGAATGCTAACTTTATTAGGAGAAGATGTTCAGAACCAGTTGGAATCTGATGCACATATGAACACAAAAATATAAAATCACTGTCTGCAATAGGAGATACAAAATAATCATCATGGTGTACTGTAAAACATATCCATTTGTGATCCGGAAATCAGGTAAAGTATATCTTTTCATTCTCCACTACATTCAGATTTCACATTTTCGCAACTTTCCCATGTGCTTGTTTTTAGTTGAATGTCAAATGTTTCTGTTCACGAAAACAACATTAAAATTCTCTTAAAAAAATAATTAAAATTGCAATGACCATGGTGGCAATATTTATCATTTTTATGCAGGCAAGCATAATTCACTACATTCTATCGGTTGTATTGGTATGTTTATGGATTACCAAGGGAATAATCTTAGAGACTTCCTTAAAAATAATGGCCATGTGGTGCTTCAGAGAGTGAACAACTATAATTTGAGATCTTTCACGAAAAAAGAGATAGAACAAATTACCAATGGATATAGCACTTTGCTAGGAAAAGGAGCATTTGGTGAGGTTTACAAAGGAGCATTAGATGATCAATTTCTGGTGGCAGTAAAAAAGTACAAAGATGGAACGAGGAAAGAAGAGTTTGCCAAAGAGGTGATAGTGCACTCTCAAATAAACCACAAGAATGTGGTGAGGCTTTATGGTTGCTGTACCGAGGAAAATGCTCTGATGATTGTTATGGAATTTATTTGCAATGGAAACCTTAACAGCATGCTTCACTGCCGCAATGCTAATGACCATGTTCCCTTCCCTTTGGATAAGCGTTTGGACATTATTATCGAGTTAGCTGAAGTACTATCGTGTATGCATTCAATGTATAGTCCTGTTCTTCATGGTGACATCAAACCTGCTAATATACTGCTTGATGAAAATCTTGTGCCGAAGTTATCAGATTTTGGAATAGCAAGGTTGCTTTCTACTAATGAGGCCCAGCAAACCAATAATATCATTGGTTCCATAGGTTACCTGGATCCTTTGTTCAATCAGACTGGAATTCTAACTCCTAAGAGTGATGTATATAGCTTTGTAGTTATTTTAGTGGAGATGATCACCAGAAAGAAAGTGGTGCATGGGGATATTAACTTAATTCAAAATTTCACTAACTCCCTCAGAAGAGGGAAAGCGGTGAGAAGAATGTTTGATGATGAAATTGTGGATGGAAAAAAGAACATAAAGGTGCTTGAAGATATTGCAAAGCTAGCAGCTGAATGCTTGAGATTGGAGAACAGGCTGCGTCCAGAAATGGTTGAAGTAGCAGATAGACTAAGGAAATGTAGAAAAGATCTGCAGCCGCAGAGAAGAGGAGAAAGGACCGGGTCCTCAGTACAGCTGGGGTCTCCAGGTGATGAAATGTAAAAATAATATGTTTTTACTTAATATAGGACTAAAATGTAAATGTAAAAATAATACGTACAGCTAGTCATCTGGCCCATGGTACACCTAGCATATGCTGCAAAGTGTTAACACAAAATCATTTCTACTGAAGTATATTAGATTTTTTATAGTAAATCCAATTTTCTCTAATGCAGGTGGCTACTTCTTACCTGCACAGCTAACTACCCCTATTCCTGTTGACCCCAGTATAAAAAATCCACCTACTCCAGTATTGAATATTACCCTGGCTGGACTAAGGGAAATAACTAGGAACTTCAGTGATGATACTCTAATAGGAGAGGGATCACATGCTAAAGTTTTCCTTGGAGAGCTGAAAGATGGCCGAAAATCTGCGGTGAAGAAGCTTGGCCAGAATCCTGTAGTGAAGAACCTTGACGGGTTTTTTTCTGAGCCTGATGAAGAGTTCGTACTTCAGGTGGTGGCTGCCTACCTTGCCTTTTAATCAACACTATGCTAGCACTTCTGTCGCAAGAAGGGCTTCTATATTCCTCTTTTGGCCTTGTTTGGATGCCCATGTATCCACCTCAAATCCTCAATCCATGTGTGTTGGGGTGGTTTGGTGTGGAATTTAAACAAATTCCACACCAAACCACCCCAACACACATGGATTGAGGATTTGAGGTGGATACATGGGCATACAAACAAGCCCTTTGTGTCTGAGAAAATCCTATATTCCTCTTCTGTTACAGGTTCAGACTGTTTCAAGACTGAACCATGATAATGTTGTCCAACTTCTTGGCTACTGTGTTGATGGGAACGTCCGCGCTCTTATTTATGAGTATTCATCAAGGGGCTCCTTGCATGATATTCTTCACGGTGATGAACAATGAAACCTTTATTTCTATGTCTCTTAAGTTTATTGCTTGGTGCATTCTGGTATGCTTCATGATAAGCAGCTAGCTGCCATTGTTCGTGAACAGAAATGCAGAATGGTATGAAAAACATCGATATGTTATATCAACTTATTTCTTGATCCATGCAGTTGCTTGTTCTATTTTAATATTACATATTCATGAAGATTGACATATGCTGCCTAGGGGATCCTTGTACGATGATAATAATGAATACTCTATTTATGGATCCTCTTTCTTTTTTTTCTTCCTTCTGCTTCACTTCATGCATTCAAGTATGTTTCATGAACAGAGAGGCATCAGATATATGTTGAGATGTTATATGGTGACCTGTGCAATCGGATGGTTGTTTTGCTGTACATTAATTACTGTTCTTTTTGTGGTTTAGGACTCAATTTCAGACAACTAGAATTGAAATGTCTTTGCTGTCATCATCTGTGGACCACCAAATTTTAGGCTCAGGAAAACAGCAAATTTTGGGCACAGTTTTTGCAACTGCCAAACACACGTCAACTACTTCTATTCAATCATAGATGGGATAGACATAGACTATGTTGATCACATTTCTCCATTGCTTTTAATATTCTAATTTAGTGTTTAGAGGCAATATGGGTTCTGCAACGAATCTGATATTCTTGTGGTTCATGATCAAAGGAACAAATGCTGCCATGGGAACCCGACAAGGACCAGTTCTGTCATGGACCCAACGTGTGAAGATTGCCTTAAGTGCTGCACTGGGGATTGAGTTCCTCCATCATAAGACAGAGCCTTGCATCATTCACGGTGACATCAAGTCCAGCAACATTCTCCTCTTTGATAATGATGTTGCAAATATTGGAGACCTTCTTGTGTCCAAAAACCGCCCCGGTTACTTAGATGATCTTATTTTGGATTGTGTTATTCCTTCCCGTAATGGTTATGATGCACCCGAGTATGTAACCTAGTATTGTAGTGCTTTCATATTCTTCCACTATGCTTGGGATCTGAGTCTCAGAGACGGCACGCACTGATGTACTCATACTTTCTATTAGGTATGAAGCAACTGGAGAGTTTACCAGGGAGAGCGATGTATTTAGCTTTGGGGTTGTGCTGTTGGAGCTTTTAACCGGTCGCATATCAGGGTATTCCCAGAAGAGCCTCATGATACGGGTACGTAGATGTGCAACCAGAGGCATAATCTCTCTGGAAGACGATGCAGCAGCTGAACTACTTATGGTTTGATATGCAGCCTATGCTAGGGACTTAGTGAAGACATGGTGCAACAACGTGCGGATCCAAGGCTTGGAGGAAAATACCCTCCCAAGGCTGCCGCAAGGGTAAAATTATATTCTTTGTCAGCAAGCCATTTTTGGCGGATAGTTTGGGTTTCACTTCACATTCTGCAATGTCACTTTTTTTTTCATGTCTCACAAAAGATATATTCACAATTTTTGTGTGCCTTTAAAGATACTTCGAGACTATCTGTTTAGTCTAAATTTAAGATGAAACATATTGGCAAAAGTTTCTTCAGATTTTTTTTATAAGGATTCTTCAGACTTAAACAGCTCTTTCTTCTTTATAACATTTCAGAAAAAACATATGGTCGCCTTTTTTGAACATAAAATAGGGTATGTCTCCTTATGAGATAAGACCATTTTAAATTTTATATGTGAAACTTACTTTAGAATAATTTCACCTTTAACTGTATAAGAAGGGCTAAGCCGGGATATGCTTATGAGATCCATTACTTCAGTCTTACATTATTGACTTGTTAGGGTGAGGGATTTTTTGTGTGTAAAAGCAAAGGTGGATACATGTTATTGTACATACATATAAATCATATTCTTCTGTGCTAAAATTGATATTATGTGTTCAACTTTTTTGTTACTGGCTTCTTCATAGTTGTTAGAGTACGTCGTGGGCCGACTGAAGAAAGCGAGGGGTCCAGCATCCTTGTGGAGGACGGCGCCGAACCCCGCGCCAGACGCGTCGCAGTCCACAATGAAGGCCTTGTCGAAGTCCGGCATCTGAAGCACTGGCCCGTGGACAGGGTGCGTTTTAGCGCCTGGAAGGCTGTCTCTGCCTCGTCGTCCCAGGCGAAGGCATCCTTGCACAGCAGCCGTGTCAAAGGGGCTGCTATGGTGCCGAAGTCACGGATGAACTTCCGGAAGTAGCCGGCAAGCCCCAAGAAGCCGCAGCAGACCGCGGGCGGAGCGTGGCGCCGGCCATGACGCGACTGCAGCCACCTTGTCGCTGTCCATAGCGACGCCATCTGAGATCACATGGCCGAGGTAGGCGACCGACGACGTCCCGAATGAACACTTGGAGCGCTTGAGATGGAGGTCATGCGCCCGCAGCGCGTCGAGGACGATGTTGAGGTGCTGCAAGTGTTCACCCCACGACGAACTGTAGATGAGTATGTCGTCAAAGAACACAAGGATGAACCTGCGTAGGAAGGGGCGAAGCACATCATTCATCAAGGCCTGGTATCAGCGATGTCAGGCCCTCCTCCCACCACCACCCTGCCGCCCCCAGCCACCACATCTGCGTTGCCAGTCACCACTTCCCCGCTGCCTGTTACTTCAGCACCGGCTGCACCTTCGTCGTCGACGCCGGACCAATTGGCTGCGGTGGTCGCCGATCTTGCCCGCTCCGTCGCCGCCATCTAGTCCTACCTTTTCAGCATGCAGTCGCGCAACCGGCCAGCTGGTCGCTGCCGCAATCGACCGTGGCCTCCCTGCAGCAGGTTTTCCCCTATGGGCTGCCCGGTTCCGGGACGCCGACGTCGTTGTTCCAGGGCGTGCAGCCGACCGCCCCGGTTCCCATCCATCAGCTGCGGATGCCGCCTTCTCTTTCGCCGATCTCGTCTTATGCCTTGGCACCGACGATGAGGCTGGTGTACACGATGGCGAGTGCCCCGACGGCCACGACGAGGGTCGCTCCAGCACCCACCACCGGCGCCGTGGTCCTTCACGGTGGACCCCAAGTCACCGATGGGACCTTCTATGGGGCGCTGATGGTCCCGTCTTCTACGGTGGCAGCTCGTCGCCTGGCCACCCTAGCGCATCGCCGTCCTCGGGCAACGCTTCCGAGCTAGCAGTACACGGTGCCGGCCAGGGCACATCCTCCGTGCTTCTACAAGCTGGAATTCACGACCTACGATGGCGCCGAGGATCCCCTGAATTGGCTCAACCATTGTGAGCAGTTCTTCCGTGGTCAGCGCACCCTGGCCTCGGACCGCGCCTGCCTCGCGTCGTATCATCTGACCGGCGCGGCCCAGACGTGGTACTATGCCCTCGAGCAGGATGAGGGCATGCCTTCCTAGGATCGCTTCAAGGAGCTCTGCAATTTTCTCTTCGGGGCCGGCAGTTCGTGGCACCCGCCTGTCCGAACTCGCCCGGCTGCCCTTCACGTCAACGGTCCAGGAGTTCTCTGACTATTTCAATGCTGTCCTCTACCATGCCCGCAACTTGTTAGCCCCCTAGAAGGCGGAGTTGTTTGTGGGCGGCCTCCCTGAACACATCAAGGTGGATGTTGAGCTACGCGACCCCCTGGATCTTCAGACGACCATGCATCTTGCGCGGGCTTTCGAGCGCGGTGCCCAAGGCCATGACGCCTGCCACAGCCCAACGTGGGGCGTGGCCACCGCAGCGCCTAGGATTACCAATGCCTTCCTGTCCAGCTCTGGCTGCACCAGCAGGCACTGGCGCCCCTCTAGCCTTGCCCACGCCACCAACAGCGGCTGGCCCATCAGCTCTAAGCCGTCCTTTTCGTCGCTTGACGCCGACTGAGCAGCTCGAACGTCGTCGTCAAGGGCTCTGTTACAACTGCGACGAGCCATATGTCCACTGTCATCAGCGCCGGCGGCTTTTCTACTTGGAGTCTGTCGATTACCTCGACGACACTGTCCCTGCTGAAGTGGCGGCCGTGGCTGCGTTCCCAGAGGAGGCTGCTGCCCCTGAGGTCACGCTTGATGCGATAGTTCCTCCGACGGTCTCCCTCTACGCCATAGCCACCATTCAGACGGAGAACGCCATGCACCTCCTTGTCTATGTCCACGGCCACCGTCTATTGGCGCTTCTCGACTTCGACTCCACGCATAACTTCATCGACGCTGACCTCATGCGCCGCCTTCGCCTGTCCACAGCACCGCATCCCACCATGCGGGTCTTGGTGGCCAACGGGGACCGTGTTACTTGTGAAGGGGTCACCCGTGACGTGGCGCTGGCCATCGGCACGGAGGAGTTTTCCATCAGCTGCTTTGGCATCAACCTCGGCGGCTTTGATGTCATCCTCGGCGTCGACTTCCTTCGCACGCTCGGTCCTATCCTCTTGGATTTCGAGGACCTCTGCATGGCCTTCACCAGAGGATCTCGACGCATCCTGTGGAAGGGTCTTGGGCTCCCCCCGCGACGATATTAGGGAGCCGGCCGCTCGGGCGGTCACGGCTGCTCCCACGCAGCCCCTGCTAGACCGTCTGCTTCTATAGTACACAGTGGTCTTCGAGGAGCCCGGCGGCTGCCACCGGCCTAGCCATACGACCACCGCATCCACCTCCTGTCGGGAACAGCACCAGTAGCCATCCGTCCCTACCGCTACCCACAGCTGTAGAAGGACGAATTGGAGCGCCAGTGTACCACCATGCTCGCCCAAGGCATCATCAGGCCGAGCGCATCACTGTTTTCCACCACCATGCTCGCCCAAGGCATCATCAGGCCGAGCGCGTCACTGTTTTCCACCCCGGTTCTCTTGGTGCGGAAGGTGGACGCATCGTGGCATTTCTGTATCGACTACCGAGCTCTCAATGCCAAGACCGCCAAAGACAAGTTCCCCATCTCGGTGGTTGATGAGCTCCTCAACGAGCTCCATGGAGCGCGTTTCTTCACCAAGCTTGACCTTCGTTCAGTTACCACCAAGTGCGCATGCACCCCAGGGGACATTGCCAAGACGGCGTTCCGCACACATCACGGGCACTTCGAGTTCTTGGTGATGCCCTTCGGCCTCTCCAATGCGCCATCCCAGGCCCAATAGGCCCAATGACGTACTCTTGTACTAGCAGAAAGAAAAATGAACGCACGAGCGTAGAAGTGAAAGAACAACCTGGTTTGAAACAGAAATCTTTTAGCAGGAGCGGGAACTGTCATGGGCCTATTGGGCCTGGGCTGGCGGTATAACCCGCTAGTGTGAGGACTAATTAGAGATAAGGGTCACTTGCTTAAGGGTCAAGTAAGCCTGGGAGTCAAGTAAACCTCTCTATATAAGGAGAGGAGATGTATCAATCTAGTCGAGCAAAAATTAAAAAGGAAAACCTTCCCTCTTGCTCGGCCGTGGGCAAGGCCCCCGGCCGGCCTCCTATCTCCGTCGCAGCCCCAGCCGCCACAATCCTGTGTATGAACAGTAGCACCACGGTACTGTAGCACGTCAAACGTCACCGCTCCCTCGGCTCCCTCCCTCTCAGTCCTAGCAGCCACCTAACAATAGTGTACAGGCAACAGCTTTTTGGACCAGACTCTTGATTGAATTTTTTATGGACAATTGAGTAAAAGTATCTACAGTAATTAATTGTATGATTTAGTAATTGACGTATAACTGAAATTGGTATTAAGGCCTGTTTCGCCAAGCTATGCTTAAGTTTTTAGATCTTGAGCCTAATTTCTGAAGAAGCCCCGCTCCCAGAGAAGCTGATTTAGTTGTTGAGCCAGAATTATTCCGAGCCTTATAGGGAGAAGAGGCAAACGCTTCACACTGGTTGCTTTTTCCTTGTGGTCTATTTGGGTTTAACAAATCAAGGCTTCGCAATTCATAGCCTTGGGTGTTTGGTGACTTAGTCGGAATTTCCGGCCGCTTAGTCGAATATGCAGTGGTGTTCTCTCCGACGAATGTCCATACAATACCACAATCTAACTCGTGTCTTCCATATTTATTTTGATACTTATCAAACGTCACAGTATTTGTTGATTCTTCATGTTAAGAGAGAAAATTTAGCTTGGTTGCAACTTGCAACAGGACTGCATATATATACATAAACCAACGAATTTCTGTTTTGGCTAGCAGATGGCTGCAATTGCGTCCCGCTGTGTGCAACACAGGGCGGACTCCCGGCCCAGCATGAGTATGATCGTTAACGATCTGCGCTCCTTACTGCAAAGCACGCCAAGCTACCTTTGGTTTCGTTGAAGCTTTTGGAGTGTGACGCATGCCTTTTCTCCAACAGTTACATCTGCATGTGATGCGATTTAGTCAAATTTCTTGTGGCATGGAGCTTCAGTGATCCATCCTGGCTACCTGTTGTGCAACAGAAGATTTCTGTTTCCATCTTCTGTATCACTTTCAGTTCCTTGGTAGTACTTGTGTCTCTGAAAACTGAAATGAACAATGGATGGCCGCGGTACATCTCCAGGCCATCTTGGAACGAATAACGCAACATGTGTAGTACCAGTAACTTGCATGTGAGATGGATGTCACAGTGCCCAGTTAAGGAAGCACTGAATACTGTAAATCTGGAGCCTTTTAGGCTGCTTTCTGTATAAAAAAAGGGCGTATCCAGTGCAGAGAGCTCCCGCTCTGTGCGGGGTCTGGGAAAGGGTGTTAGTGGCAATCCTTACCCTCGCCTATGCAATGCGAGGAGAACGCGACTCGAAACCGAGACCTTCTAGTCACAGGCAGTAAGACTCTACCGCTTGCACCAGGCCCGTCCTTTTAGGCTGCTTTCTGTATGCTGCACCTAAATGGAAAGAATATTGTTGTAAAAAAAAAGTGGCAGATGTTGTAGGATAGTCTATTTATGTGTCAAGCTTGATTAAGCGTGCTGTGTGTCTCCGTGACTCTGTGCTCAAGTGTACTCTTTCGCCGTGTTCAGTTTGAGGAACTGAATGTGGTAGGTAAAACGAGATGCATCAACCGATCACCATTTCTAGATTCGAGCAGCAAGATTTGATATAGGGCGCGTTGACCAGCCGGCTGAAAAAAAAAACCTCATAAGATACTGTTCATTAACCAGCCGCTACAGTGTTTCTCTCTTACAAAATCAGTCAGTTTCAGTCAAGTTTCAGACCAGCAAACGGGCCATATACCTTTGAATATTTTTAAGCTTGACGATTTGCTAGTGAGCTAGTGATTAACGAGCGGCAGCAAGTGAAGTAAAGTCGAGATGGCAAAAGCGATCAGTTAACAAGTCTGATTACTGAATTGTAAACTGCAGCAATCGCTGTTAGCATCTTTCCATGCATCTCCTGCGCCGGCGCCGCTCGTCACCGTGCGGGCTGCCATTCTTGAAGCCATGGCCGCCGGCGCAGCAACGGAGTCAGTCGATAGACAGACGCCATGGCCCATGGATGGACGGACCTTCGGTGCTGACTTCCCAATATGTGAATGAAGGGGAAAAGAAGAAAAGAAAATACAGTACAAGACTTATTCAGTCCTGGGCTTGAGGGCGAGTGCACAGCCGCTCAGGTCCCAGCCCAGGGCACCGCACCGTCGCCAAACCAACCCGCGCGCACATGCCGCTGCCGCCTCCGCCTCCACCCCCGCCGGCCACCATTCCAGTTGCCACCCTCGCACACTCCACGGCGCGGCACGCGTTATGGCCCCGCCCGGTCCACACGTGCTGCTCTGCTTCATAGACCCGAAGGCCGACGCAGGGTCGTCCCTGGCACTCCGTGCGCGCGCCCCGTCGGCTATGCCTCGCCTCGTGAGCGACGCACACCGCCGGTGCTTGGAACTGGAGCGCGTCATAGCCAGCCGCGCCGCTTCCGGGCACCTCGGCCTCGGCGACGCGCTCAATCTGTTCGACGAATTGCTTCCGCATGCCAGGCCCGCCTCGGTTACCGCCTTCAACCAGCTCCTCACCGCTGTCTCTCGTGTCTCGGGCCGGCGCTCCTCCACCTCAGACAGTCCTCTGACCTCAGAGTCAGAGCCCGTCCCTCTTCAGCCGGATGATATGCGTCAAGGTGGATCCCGACCTTTGCACCTACAGCATCCTCATCGGCGGCTCCTGCCGCATGGGCCGCCTGTAGCATGGCTTTGCTGCCTTTGGCCTCATCCTTAAAACGGGCTGGATGGTGGATCGCATAGTCATCAATCAACTGCTCAAAAGTCTCTGTGACGCAAAGAGGGTGAGTGAGTCCATGGACGTTTTGCTCCAACGAATGCCTTGGCTGCGTGCCAAAAGTGGTTTCATACAGCATACTTCTTAAGGGTTTCTGCAATGAAACAAGAACTGAGGAGGTTTCTGCAATGAAACAAGAGCTGAGGAGGCACTTGAGCAGCGTATGATGGCTAATGATCAAGGTAAAAGCTGCCCACCAGATGTTGTGTCATACAACATAGTCATCAATGGTTTGTTTACCGAGGGTCAAGTGGACAAAGCCTACGACCTATTTCTTGAAATGATGGATCGGGGGATTCCACCTAATGTTGTGACATACACCACAGTAATTGATGGCCTGTGCAAAGCTCAAGTGGTTGATAGGGCTGAGGTTGTCTTTCAGCAGAAGATTGATAAAGGTGTTAAACCAGACAATGACACATATAACTATCTGATCCATGGATACCTCTCTATAGGACACTGGAAAGAGGTGGTTCGAATGCTCAAAGAAATGTCTGCACATGGTCTTGAGCCAGATAATTTTACCTATGGTTTGCTGCTCAACTATCTATGCAAGAATAGAAGATGCAGAGAAGCTAGATTTTTTTTATTCTATGATTAGGAAGGGAATAAAACCTAATGTAACTATCTATGGTGTTCTACTTCATGGATATGCTACCAAAGGTGCTCTCTCTGAAATGCATAGTTTCCTAGATTTGATGGTAGGAAATGGTATTTCACCCGATCATCACATCTTCAACACAGTGTTCTCTGCATATGCTAAATGTGGTATGATAGATAAGGCAATGGATATTTTTAACAAAATGAGGCAGCAAGGGTTGAGTCCTGATGTAGTAAGCTATGGATCACTAATAGATGTACTATGCAAGTTAGGCAGAGTGGATGATGCTATCCTTAAGTTCAATCAAATGATCAATGAAGGAGTGACTCCTAGCATTGTTGTTTTTAGCTCCCTAATTTATGGACTGTGTGAAAGCTCTAGTTTGGTTTTGGTGAATTGATAAAACTCTAAGTGCTAACCTAGTTTATCAAAGTGATTATGAGATAGGTTGCATTACTCCAAGTGATGAAGCAAATGAATATTATGACATGATGGTGATGGCATGGTGATGATAAATTGCTTGGACTTGGAAAAAGAGAAAAACAAAAGGCTCAAGGCAAAGGTATAAGTGGTAGGAGCCATTTTGTTTCGGTGGACACTTAGCGAGTGTGATCACATTTAGATTCGATAGCCGTACTATTAAGAGGGGTGAAACTCGTATCGAAATGCGGTTATCAAAGTGCCACTAGATGCTCTAACTCATTGCATATGCATTTAGAAACTAGTGGAGTGCTAACACCCTTAAAGATGATTGTGAAAATATGCTAACACACATACAAAAAGGTGATGCACATTGTGTTTAGCACTTGGGAGCAAGAGTTCAAAACTTCACCGGCGGAGTGTTCGCCCGTAGAGTGCGGACAGTTCAACGGTGCAACCGGCGCCCTGTACAGAAAAGACAGGGTTTCACAGAGTGGACCGGACGCTGGCCTCAACTGGACCAGAGCGTCTGGTCAGTGGAAGCAGTGAAGACGCTGGCGTCGGTCTTTGACCGGATGCTGGGTCACTTCGTGACCGGACGCTGGCTGGCTGCGTCCGGTCCCGCTGACGTGGCAACACACAAAGGAGACAGTGTGGTGTATGACCGGACGCTGGGTGAGTCCGGTCGGGCATGACCGGACGTGTTCGATCGCTTCTGGTACATTACTGGAAATGACCGGACACTGGTGTTGGTGCGTCCGGTCACTTCGAGCAGCGTGTCCGGTCATCACTTGACCGTTTGGATCAGGCACTCAGTATTTGAAGAGAGGGATAACGTGGCAGCCATCCGTTGACCGGACTGACCAGAGCGTTCGGTCATCCCGTGTTGTGCCCAGTGAAGGGGTACAACGACTCTATTTCGTGGGGGCTTCTATTTAAGTCTCATGGCCGGCTCTAACTCACTCTCTTGGCCATTTGCATTAACATAGCAACCTTGTGAGCTTAGCCAAAGTCCTCCCACTCATCTCCATCATAGATTCAACATCTTTGTGAGATTGGGAGTGAATTCAAGTGCATTGCTTGAGTGTTTGCATCTAGAGGCACTTGGTGTTCGTGTTTCGCTGCGGGGTTCGCTTGTTACTCTTGGTGGTTGCCGCAACCTAGACGGCTTGGAGCAGCGAGGATTGTCGAGCGAAAGTTGGTGATTGTCTCCGGCTCCGATCATGGTGATTGTGAGGGGTTCTTGACCTTTCCCCGGCGGAGAGCCAAAAGGTACTCTAGTAAATTGCCCGTGGCTTATGTGATCCTCATCTTGTGTTGGTTGTGCGCACCCTATTGAGGGTTTGGCGTGTGATGCCAATTAGCGCGTGAACCTCCAAGTGAGTGAATCGCCACAACGAGGACTAGCTTGCCGGCAAACAAGTGAACCTCGGTAAAAAATCATTGTGTCATCATTTGATTCCAAGGTGATTGATCTTCATTGGTATTCATTCTTGTGATTGATTGGTTCACTCCTCGACTCAGCGGTATAACCATCTTGCTCACCCTCTCTACATTACCGCAAACTAATTGTCAAACTCTTTAGTGTAGCTAGTTGTGAGAGCTTGTTAGTTTGTTTAGTGTGGCTCTTTAGTTAGTCTTTGAGAGCACACTAACTTAGTGTAGTGGCATAGCTATTGTGTGGTTAGAAACTATAGAAACTAGAATTGTGGTTGGTGGCTTGTATTTTTAGTAGGCTAGCGCAACACTTGCTTCGCCTCATAATTGTCTAACCGGTTCGTTAAGTGTTGTTGTAGAAATTTTTAATAAGCTATTCACCCCCCCTCTAGCCATTAGGACCTTTCACTATGCACCGTTGACAAAATGGGATAAGGCTGAGGAACTATTTTTTGAAGTGTTGGATCAAGGAATACGTCTTAACGCAGTGTTCTTCAACACATAAATTTGTAACTTATGCAATGCAGGACGGGTTGTGGAAGGCCGCAGGCTCATTGACTTGATGGAACATGTAGGCGTAAGGCCGGATGCTTTCTCATATAACTCGTTAATATGTGGTTACTGCTTAGCTGGAAGGATGGATGAAGCCAAGAAGGTATTCGATGGTATGGTCTCAACTAGCATGTTACCTGATGAAGTTACTTATAATACTTTGCTTCATGGCTACTGCAAAGCTCGAAGGATAGATGATGCAATAGCCTTTTTCGAGAAATGTTAATGAAGGGACTTACACCTGGAGTTGTGACTT
This sequence comes from Miscanthus lutarioriparius, assembly GCA_904845875.1. Lineage (NCBI taxonomy): Eukaryota > Viridiplantae > Streptophyta > Magnoliopsida > Poales > Poaceae > Miscanthus > Miscanthus lutarioriparius. The sequence goes on from CAJGYO010000006.1 coordinate 74,890,411, forward strand.
ATAGTACTATATTGCATGGTTTGTTTCTGACCGGGAGATTTTCTGAAGCAAAGGAACTCTATCTCAATATGATCAACAACAGAACAAAGTGCGACATTTACACATACAACATAATTCTAAATGGGCTTTGCAAAAATAATTGTGTTGATGAAGCATTCAAATGTTTCAGAGCATGTGTTCTAAGGATCTTCAAGTTGACATTTTTACTATGAACATCATGATTGGTGCTTTGCTCAGGTGGAAGAAAGGAAGATACCATGGATTTGTTTGCTACTATCTCTGCTAATGGTCTGGTTTCGAATGTTGTGACCTACCACTTAATTGCGGAAAATCTCATAGAAGAAGGGTCGCTAGAGGAGTTTGATGGTCTGTTTTCAGCAATGTAAAAGAGTGGTACTGCTCCAGACTCACGTATGTTAAATGCTCTAGTTAGGAGGCTGTTGCAGAGAGGATGTAAGCAGGGCTTCCACCACTTGATGAGAAGAATTTCTCACTTGAGGCTTCCACCACTTCTGTGACCTCTCCAAACTTGATGAGAAGAATTTCTCACTTGAGGCTTCCACCACTTCTGTGCTTATATCATTTTTTTCGAGGGGTGAATATCAGCACCATACAAAGTCTTTGCCTGAAAAGTATCATTTTCTCAATGAAGCCAGGAGTTGAGTGTTGACAAAAAAAGGTGTGTCGATGAAATATGGTCGACAGTCCACCGAGGGGGTGCCCGTGGTGGTAGATTATCGGTAGGATGCGTGTAATCAGGAATCGGATGGTGACACAAGGTGCAGAGACAACGATTTAGACAGGTTCGGGCCATCTGATCGACGTAATACCCTACGTCCTGTGTTTTTGGTGTATTGTATTGATGTGTATGATCCGTCCTCTAGGGGGACCCCTGCCCCTCCTTATATACTACGAAGGGATAAGGTTACAAGTAAAGTATCCAATTTTGTACTATTACAATATCTAGTACAACTTGTAATCTTGATGTGCACGCCTTGATCTTACGGGCCGGGCCACCTTGGATGGTGCGGCCCATGTACCATCTTGTGGTACCCGGGGGTATATCCCCCACAGCTAGTCCCCGAGCGCCATGTATTCTGATGCGACACGCCGTTTCAACCTTCTCCGAACAGTGAGGCTTGAGTTCTTGACATCTCCGACCACCGTTGTCGCCGGAGAAGTAGGTTGTCCGAAGAATGTATGGTGCTCTTAAGAAGAAAGAAAAAGATTTCCGTCCTGGGAAGTGTGCCCACTTGTATTTCTGAAAAGAAATGTAAGTGCGTCTTAAAGCGTAGCGTCCTTGATCATCAGAGGCGTAGGGGTCGAAAAACAAACACATTCACCGCAAGGTGAAGTGTGCCCACTTAGTCTCCGAGCCTGGTAGTAGGTGACATAGGCACGTGGTGCCAGGGTCTAAAAAGAATTCCCAGTTAAGTTGAGAATCCAATCGTCGTACAGGCGATATGAGATGCACCGGCAAGTGCATCATACCGATGTAGTCCCCGAGCTTGCTGGAAGGTGAGGTATGAGCCTTGTAACAAGGTCTAAGTGAGAAAAAATATCCCAACTGTATGCGAGTCGCCAGTCACATGTAGTCGAGACGCAAAGTCCCCGAGCCGTGGTTGGAGAGTGGTCGAGGCAGTCCCCGAGCATAGGTCGAGGAGCGAGCGACGAAGTCCCCGAGCCGTGGTCGGAGAGCGATCGAGGCAGTCCCCGAGCACAGGTCGAGGAGCGAGCGACGAAGTCCCCGAGCTGTGGTCGGAGAGTGGTTGAGGCAATCCCCAAGCACAGGTGCAGTCCCCGAGCGTAGGTCGAGAAGCGAGCGACGAAGTCCCCGAGCTGTGGTCGGAGAGTGGTCGAGGCAGTCCCCGAACATAGGTCGAGGAGCGAGCGACGAAGTCCCCTAGCCGTGATCGGAGAGTGATCGAGGCAGTCCCCGAGCACAGGTCGAGGAGCGGGCGACGAAGTCCCCGAGCATAGCTTGAAATTACTGCAATATAAATATGTAGAATGGTAGTACATGATGTACAAAGTAATAAATTATGGAGAAAATGACGCTCAGCAGTCATTTGCAAATGAGCATGATGTGATAAAGCAGTTGGTGCTTTGTAAACATTAGTGTTAAAGTGAAGTTTGTATTTATACTTAATATAAACTGCCTGACCAGTTAGTATGTAGCTGAGTCTCCAGCCCTAGTTAGCCCGTTAACCATAACGCGGACACGGAGCCCGTGCACGTGTAGGAAGAACAAAGCGTCGCTAAGGAACCGCTGCCGACCACCCATAACGCAGAGGGCAGACGCTCGTGCACATGTAGGGAGGAGCCGGAGATAGGGCCTTTTCTGGAGACATCGAGCGTCAACATGATTGGTTGAGGATTTGCATTAAGTATAGCTATATGTTATCTTTAAGATGGTATACATGGACAAACGTTATTTGAAGAATAATCATGACGAGGACACTGTGGAGAAATGTCGTAATGAAAATTGTGTTAAATATAAATATTAGAAGTGTACTTATCTTTGGATAGAAATCTGGTCGGTGGCGATGAAGTTGTCCGGTCCTCGAGCTTTTCGACTTGTCGTCACGACGATGGTCACGGTTGTCGTAGCGCCGTTCTTCGCGGCGATCATCATTGCGACGTGGTCTGGTGGTCGACGTGGTCGGAGCTCGGCGGAGCCGCTCGGGTGGTCGGAGGTCGGTGGAGCCGCTCTGGACGTGGTCTGGTGGTCGATGTGGTCGGAGCTCGGTAGAGCCGCTCGGGACGTGGTCGACGTGGTCTGGTGGTCGACGTGGTCGGAGCTCGGCAGAGCCGCTCGGGACGTGGTCGACGTGGTCCGTGGTCGAAGCTCGGCGAAGCCACTCGGGACGTGGTCGACGTGGTCATAGTCGGCGTGGTCGGAGCTCGGCGTCGCTCGCTGGTCGGCTGCTGCTAGAAAATACTCCGTACAAGTGATGCATATGCATGCAAGCCTGACTCAACTAACTTGCATGTCTTGTAGATGTATTTGTCCTTGATTGCTTGCTGGTTGATTAGCGTTGCATGACCTTCAGCTACGTTGTTCACGAGTCTGGATCGTCTTGTTGTCAGAGATTGGAGGTACATGCAAAGCATGCACGTGTTTGCTCCTTGCTTGATCTGCCTTGCCGCACGGTGCGCTGACCACGAAGTCTTGTCCGACGGAGGCTTGGGGTATCATGAGTCTTGATGTGTGGTCGCTACGAGCGGCGTCGTTGCCACGGGCCAAGGCCCACCGATACGTCGATCAAGATCTTCATGCAACACTGCCGAGGGAAGCCTGCCGCGAGGAGCCGAGTCGTCGTGGACGATGTATAGATAAAGAAAATTGTCATCTGATTCGCCAGAAGATCAAGCACGCACAACCCCTAAAAGGGGACCCCTACCTGGCGCGCCACTGTCGACGAAATATGGTCGGCAATCCACCGAGGGGGGTGCCGTGGTGGTAGATTATCGGTAGGATGCGTGTAATCAGGAACCGGATGGTGACACAAGGCGCAGAGACAACGATTTAGACAGGTTCGGGCCATCTGATCGACGTAATACCCTACGTCATGTGTCTTTGGTGTATTGTATTGATGTGTATGATCCGTCCTTTAGGGGGACCCCTGCCCCTCCTTATATACTGCAAAGGGACAAGGTTACACGTAAAGTATCCAATTTAGTACTATTACAATATCTAGTACAACTTGTAATCTTGATGTGCACGCCTTGATCTTACGGGCCGGGCCACCTCGGATGGTGCGGCCCATGTACCATCTTGTGGTACCGGGGGTATATCCCCCACAAGGTGAATTCAGTTTTCAACTGTGTTTCATCTTTATGTTAGATGTCAATTTGTTAGAGTGACTGTTATGTCCTGTGCTCTAATTTTTTTGCCATGCTGTGTGGTATGCTTTGAATGAGGAAATTCTCTAGAGAAATGTTCTCTTTTTTTAACAGGTAAACTAATCTTATGTGCAGTCCTAGTTAGCTCGGCAGCAGGAATCAGTTTGCAAAGTAATAGTAAAACTGAAGTCTTTGCATTCTATTTTATTAAATAGTTTGTGAAGAAACCCTGCACTGCCAGTGATAAATCTTTCTTGTGGACCTATTTATCATTGAGGCGATTCCTGTAATCAGCTTGTGTATTTCCACCACAGTTAGCAGTGCATGAGAGTTGCTATGTTTTTACCTCACACAAACTATTTTAACAGCAACAGTCCTATATATATTTCTACAACACACTCCCAGATTAGTTTTCTGCTCTCATAGCATTCGTCTTTCATGTGCTGTGTTGATAATGAGTGAAACTGTGTATATGGCCTATCTCTGCAGTTCTTCGGAAAATGTGGTTAGAACTTTCCCCCTTCCACCTTCTACAGTCAGGTGTCCTCTATTGTTTTTCTTTATTTGGGTTGTAACATTTTATTTTTTTCATTGGATTCAAATACATTAGCAGGGCTAGTTGGGGGAGATGTCTTTGTACTTATTAAGTATTCACTGCAAGAGGACCAATTGGTAATTAGCAATAGAGTTCCATGCATAATGATCAAGCCTAGGCACTTTAATCTTAAGAGTCTGGGCATAACAAACAAACAATCCATGAAATGCTCTTTGAACATAGTTGTCCCTTTTTAAATGCTTTGGCATAATACCTTTGGATAATATGTTGCAAGAAACTCTGGAGAGAGATTATAATTCTGGTATGCTTCATGATAAGCAGCTAGCTGCCATTGTTCGTGAACAGAAATGCAGAATGGCATGAAAAACATTGAGATGTTATATCAACTTATTTCTTGATCCATGCAGTTGCTTGTGCTAATTTAATATTACATATTCATGAAGATTGACATGTGCTGCCTAGGGGCTCCTTGTACGATGATAATAATGAATACTCTATTTACGGATCCTCTTTCTTTTTTCTTCCTTCTGCTTCACTTCATGCATTCAAGTATGTTTCATGAATAGAGGCATCAGATATATGTTGAGATGTTATATGGTGACCTGTGCAATCGGATGGTTGTTTTGCTGTACATTAATTACTGTTCTTTTTGTGGTTTAGGACTCAATTTCAGACAACTAGAATTGAAATGTCTTTGCTGTCATCATCTGTGGACCACCAAATTTTAGGCTCAGGAAAACAGCAAATTTTGGGCACAGTTTTTGCAACTGCCAAACACATGTCAATTACTTCTATTCAATCATAGATGGTATAGACATAGACTATGTTGATCACATTTCTCCATTGCTTTTAATATTCTAATTTAGTGTTTAGAGGCAATATGGGTTCTGCAACGAATCTGATATTCTTGTGGTTCATGATCAAAGGAACAAATGCTGCCATGGGAACCCGACAAGGACCAGTTCTGTCATGGACCCAACGTGTGAAGATTGCCTTAAGTGCTGCACTGGGGATTGAGTTCCTCCATCATAAGACAGAGCCTTGCATCATTCACGGTGACATCAAGTCCAGCAACATTCTCCTCTTTGATAATGATGTTGCAAAGATTGGAGACCTTCGTGTGTCCAAAAACCGCCCCGGTTACTTAGATGATCTTATTTTGGATTGTGTTATTCCTTCCCGTAATGGTTATGATGCACCCGAGTATGTAACCTAGTACTATAGTGCGTTCATATTCTTCCACTATGCTTGGGATCTGAGTCTCAGAGACGGCACGCACTGATGTACTCTCATACTTTCTATTAGGTATGAAGCAACTGGAGAGTTTACCAGGGAGAGCGATGTATTTAGCTTTGGGGTTGTGCTGTTGGAGCTTTTAACCGGTCGCATATCAGGGTATTCCCAGAAGAGCCTCATGATATGGGTACGTAGATGTGCAACCAGAGGCATAATCTCTCTGGAAGATGATGCAGCAGCTGAACTACTTATGGTTTGATATGCAGCCTATGCTAGGACTTAGTGAAGACATGGTGCAACAACGTGCGGATCCAAGGCTTGGAGGAAAATACCCTCCCAAGGCTGCCGCAAGGGTAAAATTATTGACCAATATTATATTCTTTCTCAGCAAGCCATTTTTGGTGGATAGTTTGGGTTTCACTTCACATTCTGCAATGTCGCTTTTTTCCTCTCTCACAAAAGATATTGTACAATTTTTGTGTGCCTTTAAAGATACTTCGAGTCTATCTGTTTAGTCTAAATTTAAGATGAAACATATTGGCAAAAGTTTCTTCAGATTTTTTTTTATAAGGATTCTTCAGAGTTAAACAGCTCTTTCTTCTTTATAACATTTCAAAAAAAAAAAACATATGGTCGCCTTTGTTGAACATAAAATAGGGTATGTCTCCTTACGAGATAAGACCATTTCAAATTTTATATGTGAAACTTACTCTGGAATAATTTCACCTTTACCTGTATAAGAAGGCTAAGCCGGGATATGCTTATGAGATCCATTAGTAACTTCAGTCTTACATAATTGACTTATTAGGGTGAGGGTTTTTTGTGTGTAAAAGCAAAGGTGGATACATGTTATTGTACATACATATAAATCATATACTTATAGTAACTGCTGGGTCTACACCTATCTTTCTCATTGTTGTCTCTACTTCTGTGCTAAAATTGATATTATGTGTTCAACTTTTTTGTTACTGGCTTCTTCATGGTGTCCAGGCAACAGCTTTTTGGACCAAACAGACTCTTGATTCAATTTTTTATGGACAACTGAGTAAAAGTTAAAAGTTATCTACAGTAATTAATTGTATGACTTAGTAATTGAGGTACAACTGAAATTGGTATTAAGGCCTGCTTCGCCAAGCTATGCTTAGGTTTTTAGATCTTGAGCCTAATTTCTGAAGAAGCCCTGCTCCCAGAGAAGCTGATTTAATTGTTGAACCAGAATTATTCCGAGTCTTATAGGGAGAGAAGAGGCAAACGCTTCACACTGGTTGCTTTTTCCTTGTGGTCTATTTGGGTTTAACAAATCAAGGCTTTGCAGTTCATAGCCTTGGTTGCTGGTGACTTAGTAGGAATTTCCGGCTATTAAGTTGAATATGCAGTTGTGTTCTCTCCGATGAAAAACAGTGTCCATACAAGTGCCCCAATCTAACTCGTGCCTTCCATATTTTGACACTTACCTAACATTGCAGTATTTGTTGATTCTTCATGTTAAGAGAGAAAATTTAGCTTGGTTACAACTTGCAACAGGACTGCATATATACATAAACCAACGAATTTCTATTTTGGCTAGCAGATGGCTGCAATTGCATCCCGCTGTGTGCAGCACAGGGCGGACTCCTGGCCCAGCATGAGTATGATCGTTAAAGATCTGCGCTCCTTACTGCAAAGCACGCCAAGCTAACTCTGGTAAAGCTAACTCTGGTGTCGTTGAAGCTTTTGGAGTGTGACGCATACCTCTTCTCCAACAGTTACATCTGCATGTGATGTGATTTCGTCGAATTTTTTGTGGCATGGAGCTTCAGTGATCCATCCTGGCTACCTGTTGTGCAACAGAAGATTTCTGTTGCCATCTTCTGTATCACTTTCAGTTCCTTCGTATGTATTACTTGTGTCTCTGAAATGAACAGTGAATGGCCGCGGTACATCTTCAAGCCATCTTGGAACGAATAACGCAACATGTCTAGTAATTTGTATGTGAGATGGGATTATCTGGTGTCCAACCGCAGTTACTGCTGAAGCAATGTTCACAGTCTTCTTCAAGTGGCGATAATTGAATCGCATTATGTTCTGTTTCCTGGTTGACTTGTGTAACTACGGTAGTTGTCTTCCTTGGTCGAGTCTGTCCCTTCACCACCAGCAAGCTGCAGACTCTGGATATGAAGACTGAAGGAAATGGGGATTCGTGCTGAATGTGGGAAAGGTCGAGCAAATATTTTTTCAATCTGAAGACATGGGAACTCCGGGCTTGCCTTCCTGGGCAGGGAGTATCGCCTTTGCCAAGGCAAAATGGAGCTGAAGCTGCAGGCAGCCAGGCACTAAGGAATTCAGCCAAATTGAAATGAACCAGCTGTAGCTAATATGGCTTTTGTTAGGGCATACTGTAATTTTAGTGATTCATTCTCACTAGCATTGGAGAAAATAGTGTCGGCCTCGTTTACCAGAATCTTGTTGATCTCTTTGGTGATTATATATGAGTTCCAGTCTGATCTTAAGGTGCTGCCCCTTTCTTCTTTTGACATGTTCATGGGTTAGATTGGCTTGAGCGAAATTGGAAATGCGATGATAGTTGTTTTTTTAACAAGGAAACTATACAACACCTATTTTTCAATTGTCATATTTTTGGCAATAAGCAAGTGCTGAACTATTTGAGCGTTGATTAAAAAAAAAACTATTTGGGCGAGAGAAACATGTAGGAACAAGTGACAAGTGGATCCCCAGCTTCCGTAGAAGTGTTTGTTTGCCCATATGAACTTTGTAGCTGTAGAGTCAAAAACAAAGGGACGACTTTCGAACCCCCCTTTTTTCAAGGAAATGATTACAGTTGACTCACGAGTCATCGACCTGCGCTATACAACAATCGCGCCGCATGAATGAACCACGTCGAGGGCCAGTGCGCGTCGGCTTGGCTAACTGGGCTGCTGCTCAAGTGCTCAAGTTCCTCGGCGTACGACCACCACGGCACCACCACGGGAGCCCGCGGTACGTATCTCTAGTAGGCTAGCACTACTTGGCAATTTCAAGCTCGTATTTGATTTTACTATAGGGTTGGAATGGACGTAGTTAGAATTGCCCACTTGCCGTCAACATTTGAGCAAAATGGAGTGGATTCTCTGAAATTTTAGGATCTATGAGCTTGTGGGCGGTCAGCGAACGATCCTTGGGGCTACATGTATCCACACTCTCTTTGGACACGATAAGGGAGAATATGCACTGATAAAATGGTGATTTTGCTTGCGCATGTTCAGCATGGATGGCATCGCTCCCGTGCCACTGGCATTTCTGAACCCGTCGAGATCCACCTGATCAAAAGGGCTTGTGGATGGAGCACCTACCTAGAGGGTCTCTAGTAGGTCTCCCCACCAGAGCTGTAGCTAGTGAGTAGTGACCTCGCGGCGGTGCCACGTCCCCTTGACACTGGTGGAGGTGGCGCCTCGCGCATAACCGGCTTCAGCGATGGTGCTTGTTAGCAATGCCGTAGCTAGGGGAAGAACTAGAGGAGTGGAGAACAACAAAGAACGAGAGAAGCTGAAATCGGCGTTCGGAGGACAGCTTAGTTTAGGAAAAACAGAATTCTGTTGTTAGGGAAAAAACAGAGTTCTGTTACTCCCGCCATCCCAAATTATAAATCATAGCATCTCAAGTTTAACTAAATTTATATAATAAAATAATAATAACATTTATGATACTAAATATTCTTTATTAATTATATTTTTATATAGTATTGCCTATTTGATGTTTCTATAATTTTGGTCAAACTTGACATGCTTTAACTCTCTAAGAAAGTTGAAATGATTTATAATTTGGAATTGAGGGAGTACATTAATAATGTGTCCTATCTCTCTCAGCGATCTACTTTTAAGCATTACAGACTACGGAGGCTCCGCCTCGTGTTCGCGCGTGCAAGCGCTCAGTAGGGACTCCATTCCCTGCCGGTGTAACAAGTACTGGGCTTCCTAGGGCACCTGGGCTGGTCTTCCAAAGCAGCAGTCTCGCTGTTGTCGGTCCATCAACAGTAGCACTGATTTCTGAGGCATCTAGCAACTAGCACTGCATACAAACATGCGACGTTGCGCGGTATGGGAGGATCACTGGCAGATTAACGATTAGGTGCAAGCTCTTGTAGCAGCATCACATGATCACATCGTCCGGTAGCAGCATCACCTCGGACCTGGAGGGACACGGCCATCTTATATATTCCTAGTTCAGCAAGCACTGTAAACAAGCGGTGATAATGGGCTGGGAGAACATGTTGTACCTTTGGTTCGGGTGACCTTTCAAATATATAGACTGTAAGCGACTTGTGTTATAATACAATACAATTTTACATCTAATAAGCACAACATGATCTTTTTATTGTCCGTGTAGCACATGTTCTTGCTCAAGCATTTTTTGCTTTTATACAAAAAAAAGGTCCCCCTCCACCCCACCCAAACGCCATTGTCTTAATCAGCGGCACAAAATATTCAGAAACCATGATGACAGAGAGTAATATAATATTGATAATGCATTAACATCCTCCATCATGTTACACTTGACTTAACATTACTTGATACTTTTATATAGGCAATAGCATCAACTCACCGCTTTCCAATTCCAGACATGGACTACCAAGGGAACAGTCTCAGAGATTTCCTTCAATTTAATGGACATGTGGTTCTTCAAAGAGTGAACAATAACTACAATCTGAGATCTTTCACGGAAAAGGAGATAGAGCTCATTACCAATGGGTATAGCACTTTGCTAGGGAAAGGGGCCTTCGGTGCGGTTTACAAAGGCGTATTGGATGATCAGCATCTGGTGGCAGTAAAGAAATACAAAGACGGAACAAGGAAAGAAGCTTTTGCCAAGGAGGTTATAGTGCATTCTCAAATAAACCACAAGAATGTGGTTAGACTTTTGGGTTGCTGCACTGAAGAAAATGCTCTAACAATTGTTATGGAACTTATCTCTAACGGAAATCTTGCCAGCATCCTTCACTGCAGTACTGCTAATGGCCATGTTTCCTTCCCTTTGGACAAACGTTTGAACATTGCCATTGAATTGGCTGAAGTAGTGTCATACATGCATTCAATGTATAGCCCTGTTCTTCATGGGAACATCAAACCTGACAATATACTACTCGATGAAAACCTTTCACCCAAGATATCAGATTTTGGAATAGCAAGATTGATTTCTTCTGATGGGGCCCAGCAAACCAAAAATATCATTGGTTCTATAGGCTACCTGGATCCTCTATACACTCAGACTGGGATTCTTACATCGAAGAGTGACATATATGGCTTTGGGGTTGTTTTGGTGGAAATGATCACCAGAAAGAAAGTGGCAGACGACGGCAATCTATACCTTATTCAAAATTTCTGCGAGTCCCTTAAAAGAGGGAAAAAGATAAGACAAATGTTTGATGAGGAAATTGTGAATGGAAAAAAGAACATGAAGGTGCTTGATAATATTGCAAAGCTAGCAGTCGAATGCTTGAGATTGGAAGACAAACAGCGCCCAGAAATGGTTGAAGTGGCAGATAGATTAAGGTGGTGTAGAAAATATCTGCAGCTCCATAGGAGGGGAGCAAGGGCTGGGCCTTCAGCACCCCTTTGGTCTCCAGGTAATGAAAGATAGGTAATTTATAGCTTGTGTTAACAAAAAAAAAATTGGAGGAAATTGTATATACCTTTTGGTACTTACTACTCCCTCCAACTAAATATAATGTTTTAGACAGGCACACAGTCTATAAATTATAATTTTGACAGAGTATTTCTATTATAATAATGTTTATAAAACCAAAACAGATTATAATAACATAAAATAGTTTCTGGGGAAAAATTATTTATATTTTATCAGTAATAAGTTTCAAAAAGTTCCTCACATGTACATTTGTGACTGGTGGCAGTAGTGTATTAGATGCTTTATCAGTAGTCACAATTTTCATTGAGCAGCTGAGTTGGTTAAGTGGCTCCAGTAGCATTTCTTAGGTCCTGGTTTGACTCACTGTGGGTCTAAGGTCCGGTAGTGGTTGAGTATTTTTTTATAACAATTTTCATTGATGCAGGTGGCAACTACTTACCTATCCAGCCACCTTCCCAAATCCCTATCGACCCCACCATGAAAAAACAGCCTACACAAGTGCATGCCATTTCCCTAGATGAACTAAAGAAAATAACCAAGGACTTCAGTAGCGATACTTTAATAGGAAAGGGCTCACATGCTCGAGTTTTCCTTGGAGAGATGAATGAAAACCGGAAATCTGAGGTGAAGATGCTCTATTGTCCCAATTTTGCAGTTAAGGAGTTGGGTAAAGAATTCCTTTCGCAGGTCATGTCTGCCTACCCTGCCTGTTCAAACACCCTCCATATGGCACTTCTAGTTCAGATTTGCAGAAAGGGATTGTGTTCCAATTTCATCTCTTGTTGCAGGTACAGTCCATCTCGAGATTGGAGCACAACAATGTTGTTCAACTTCTTAGCTACTGTATCGAGGGGAACATCCGTGCTCATGTTTATGAGTACTCATCGAGGGGCTCCTTGCATGATAATCTTCATGGTGATGAAAATGAAACCTTTAGTTTGAGATAGTCTTGTTTTTGTTTCTTGGTATCATTCTGGTATGCTTGATGAAAGCAACTGTCCCATTTCAAAAAAAAAAAAAAAACTGTCTGTTAATTTTTTTATTTGTCCAACTGTCATTAGGTATGTGGTGATGCTATATCAATTAGGTTAGTTGAACCATGCAGTTATGTCGTGATAAAATTATATTTAATACTCCATGAGAGATGCTATGTGCTATTCATGCTTTATTTAACTGATGTTGTTCTAAAGTTTAGGGTTCCTTATCTCAGCAAATGTTTTTTACACGAGACCCTTCATTTCTTAGAGGAATCATATTTTACTCTTGCCTTCAATAATAATTATTAGGAGGCCTTCTTTAGACTCAAGGGCCAGCAAATTAATGTCGTCGTATTTGCCAGCAGCTGCAAGAATTTTTTTTCCATTCATAAAAAATATATGAAGATTTGCAAGTGAAGTTCAAAATTTTCCTGTTCCTTATCACAGGCAAAAAGGGTGTTGTCGGAGCCCAACCAGAGCGAGGTCTTTCATGGGCACAGCGAGTAAATATTGCCTTAAGTTCTGCGGAAGCGCTTGAGTTCATCCATGAGAAGGCAGAGCCTTGCATCACTCCTAGAGTCATCAAGTCAAGCGACATACTTCTCTTCGACAACGAAGTCGCAAAGATAATTGGAGATGTTGGTGTATTTGAATCAGACCCTGATGCCACGATTGACCCTCGTATAGAATACCGTTATCATGCTTCCACTGCCCTTTCCTGTTATTGTGCACCTGAGTATGCGACCAAAATACCATATATTTCAGTGCTTTCGGATTCTTCCACCAGGCTTGGGAGCCATATTCTCTCCTGCTAACAGTGTCCTTCTTGGCTCTACAGGTACATAATGACTGGAGAGTTTAGCAACAAGAGCGATATATTTAGCTTTGGGATTGTTCTGTTGGAGCTTTTAACTGGTCGCAAGGCATTTGATCGTACAAGACCACGTGATCAGCACCTCATGTCATGGGTATGTAGATTTGCTCTCATGCATACTTGACCATATATGTGGCAATAATTGTTCACTGAATCAAATTATAAAAAAAAAAATTGTTCACTGAATCTGAATTGATATGTGCTTTGTAGGCTACACGAAGACTTAGAAAAGGAAAGGTGCACCAGTGCGTGGATCCAAAACTTGGAGGCGAATACCCTCCTAAGGATGCCACCAAGGTAATACTCGCTCCGTTTCAAATTATAAGTCGCACTGACTTTATTAGTTCATCCATTTTGTTATGTATCTAGACATATTATTATATATAGATGCATATCAAAATGGATGTATCAAAAAAAAAGTCAAAGCGACTTATAATTTGGAAATGAGGGAGTATAATTGATCCTGAATTCTACCTTATTCTACAAACCAATTTTAGGTCGATGCAATGGTTAACTTCACCTTGAGCCTTATAGTTCTCCCTTCCTTAATAATGGACAGAGGTTTACATTTTTTGCTCCTCTTCTTTTATTGATACTTTCAGTTAAAATCTTATTTCTTCTACATTTATTTAAGATTAAAACATATCAAGTAAAATCACATTTGGAGTTACAAAGAGAGTTTGTGTCACAATTTAGCCTAGTTGGGCAAGGATTCTAGCTCCAGTTTCTCTCCTGAATCACCTCCCTCACTCTCCCACATGCACTCTTTGAGGAAGCAGAATCCACTAGACCAGCCAAATGATTGTACATATTACCTTTCATCTATGGAACGTTTTCAAGGAGAAAGAAAATCAGAAAAATATATTGGAGTTCGGAACCCTGCCAAACAACCCTGAAGAAAAAAAAGAACAGTCTCCTTATGGGCAGAATCATGTGTAAGTTGAGCATACAGGTTATAGCCCCATCATTCAGCATCACTCGTATTCGTGGGTGCTTTGAAATCTAGGGTGCTAAGTTGATGCAAACGGACTCTAGACCAACTGGCTAGAGCTGCCGAGGCGTTGCCGCGCCAGCTTAGGCTGTCCCAGTGAGGAACTTGCAATATTTCTGTAGTATATTCTTAGTATGATGGAAAAGAGGACAACGTTTGTGCTTTTAAAGCACTAGTACTCAGAAAATGATGGTTAGTAAACAGGAACATATCATTGGAAGAGACATATATTAGCAATCTGTGAAGAACAGATAATTATTGTCGCTAATAAGGCAACATATTTTTATTTTGGCAAGCAGATGGCTGCGATTGCGTCCCGATGTTTGCAATCCAAGGCGGACTCCCGGCCCAGCATGAGCATCGTCGTCGAGGATTTGCGCGTGTTAATGCAAAACCTGTCAAGCACACCGAGCGCCGGTGGAATCGTGAGGCTTGTCTAAGTAACGATACGACAACCGAACGTGATGTGGTTCACAAAATTACAAGCATCTTGCAGTCACAGATGATCTTTTATTGCCATCTGATCTTCCGTTAGACTTGTGCTCTGTAGCAGTAATAATGTACTCCCTCGGTCGCTTTTATCTGTCGTTCTCATTTTCCGACAAGTCAAACATATTCAACTTTGATCAAATATATACAAGAAAATATTAATATTTATCATACATAATTAGTATCATTTGATAGATTATTGAATCTACTTTTATAATAAACTTATCTGAATATATAAATATTACTAATATTTTATACAAATTCAGTCACACTTAAAAAAGTTTGCCCTGCACATTTTCAATAACGACACGTGTAAAGGGACAGAGGGGAGTATAAAGTTTCAATAGCACCTGAACACCAGAGTCGTAAGTCAAATTCGCATGGATGAGGTTTGACTCTCGGTCGCTGTTACTGCTGAGTGCTGAAACCATGCCTGTCCGCGGGATTTGTCAATGTCCATAAACGATAATTGATGAATATATTATCCTCCAGTTCCCCGTCGCGCAAGTGCCAAGTGCGGTGACAGTCCAGCTTTGGCACTGCTCCTGCTCTGATTATGAGGGGTATAGTATGCAAACACGTTGGTTTGCAGAGAGTTTAATTATTTACCCTCGAGCCCATTTCCGTCTTCCAGCTGTAGCTGTAGCTTTTGTTGTTTCCATGTTACACGTTTGCTGACTGTGGGTATGCTAGCACTTTTCATCATCTGTATATGATGATCCTGCACCTCGTTCGTGAGGTTAAGGTTTTGATTTTCTAATGAAAAAGCTTGGGGGTATTAGAAGTCCAGACTCTTCTTTTCAAACTTTGGGCTTTCCTTCCTGCGTTGCTGGGCTGGGATTCTCTCACTGGCCTCAGCCTTAGGCCCTGATTATTTCCACGTTCCACAGCAGCGACATCTCGTGTTTGGCGAGTTGCTAGCTGAAATAGGATCTGGATCAAACGCGCGGTCAGTGTTTTGACAGGGTTTCCGTTGCAATCCCCCACCCCCCCCCCCACCCCACACACACACACACAAAAAAAGGGTCAGAAAAACACAGAGAAACACACACACACAAAAAGGTCAGAGAAACCCATATTTAAATGATTTCACTGTGTAGTATAAAAAACTGCTTTTAGCTTCTCTCTAAGGTCTGTTTGGAACTGATTAAAATTGGGCCATGTTTAGTTCTCCCAGTTCGGCGCCGCCAAATATACTGTAGCGCACTGTAGTATTTCGTTTGTATTTGGTAATAATTGTCTAAACATTGATTAATTAGACTCAAAATGTTCGTCTCGCAAAGTACAATCAAACTGTGCAATTAGTTTTTGATTTCGTCTACATTTAGTATTTCATACATGTACCGTAAGTTTGATGTAACGGAGAATCTTCTTTTTACATAGTGTCAAATTCAAGAATTTAGAGAAAAACATAGCCTTGGATTCTCGGCTGCCTCACCGAATCGAAAAAAAATCCTGCCAAATGTCTCGCGGTATCAATAACTCTTTTCGTCGCGCAAGACTCATCTACTACCTGAATGAATGGAAAATCTGATTTCTCGTACTGCGGCTCTCCCACCATGGCTCGACTACCACACTACATGGTCACAGAAAGCACGTCCAAACACAGCCTAAATGAAACGGTCTAACAAAGCCAAAATGAAACGGTCTAACAAAGCCAAAATGAAACGGTCTAAAGCTAGAAGCCAACAAAATCTCGCCCAAACTCCTCGTAGCCACCACACCTCCATGTCTCTCTACATAGGATAAACAAGAGAGAATGATGAATATGCGAGCTTACAGTATATGAGCTTAGTGTCGGCACAAAATATGCATCGACACATAGCAAGCCGGAAAGATCTACTCGATGGAGCTGGAGATCCGCTTGGCTTCAACGCAGGGATAACCGATCTTGCGAATTCCACCCGAGACGTGCCAGTCAATTTGACCCTGCAATTGACAAGGAGAGAAAGTTTATCAGTAATTTAAGATAGAACATGTTGGTCTGTGCCCAGACAGTTCTAAGTGTGCCGCTTCGGGAGCAGTCAGACAGGAAAATCGACTAAATAGCCGATACGCACAGAAATCGGATGTTACGGATAGTAAAGCTTGTGGGTGGCGATTAATTTTATGTTGATAAGTACAATACCCGTAGATGTAAATAAGATCATCAGCTGGGCAGATATTACTAATGTGAATCGTTGAGCCGATGAATCTAATCAGAAAAAGATATAGCATACAAACAAATCGTCTGTCTAATACCAATGGATCTACAAACACTCTGAATCTAATCTATTGCCATCAACAGTGAGGTTTGACCGGATCGATGGCAGCTATGATGATAATAACAAATTAAAATCTTAGAATCCGTAAAACCATCTATACTTCGACAGGCTTTTCGAAAGACATGCTATACGTGAAGACTCAGATGAATCGGCTGAAATAACCGATTCAGGTGAAAAAGTACCACAACGTGTGAACAATCAACTATTTCACATGAACAAACATATGAACTCCTCAGACTTAACCTGCTATCTCTAACAGTGGTGGTTCGACCGGATCGATGCAACCGTAAAAAAAACAACGAATCAAACCCTTAAAGTATACAGATCTATTCACGCTTAATAGAATCATAGACGCACACTGTAGGCGTTAACGCACAGGCGATTGGCTATTTAGTCGATGCAGGCATAACAAACAGCTAAGGTCATGCCTAATCAGAAACAAATCTGCTAACTAGCATCCTCCAATCTACAGTGCCATCAGTGGGGATCGACCGGATCGTTACAAACATAATGGTGAACTATAAACTAGATTTAACTAGCCAGCAAATTTCTTCAAGATTATTCATGCCTTAACCGCGTACTATGCATGATTAAGATCAAAATAGAACGGCCGATGAAACATAACCCGTCGCTCAGAGTAAGAAACATCGTGTTGTGACAAAGCAAACGACGGACTAAAAGGATATGAGGCCGATCTAGATCGGATAAATTGATGTTGCTGCAAACTAATATCAATAAGAACATCAACAATATCGGTAATTTAATGAATCTACCCGAAAGATGCCATCCTTAGGTAGAGTCGATAATTTGACTTTAATCTAGTTCGAGCAGTAGAGGTCGACCGGATCGATGCAGCCGTACTTGAACTAGACAAAAGTCGATAACTAGCTTATACTAGAGTTCACAGTGGAGGTCGACCGGATCGATGCAGCCCTGCTCGCTGAAGAACTCGTCGAGATCTACTCCTACTCCTACTCCTATGGGTTGGCCGGAGCCGAAAAAAGATAAATTGTATTTGATTGATTGGATGTCCTTTTACAATAGCCGGGGTCCAATATTTATATCCGGAGCCTAAACATGAATCCTACCCAAATACGACTCATTACAATCTTTCACTACAAGAAATATGTGGCTTTTTGACATTCTAATAGGTCATAATATATGGAATTTACGTCATAATTTAAGATTTGTGACCGACTATAAGAAATGTGTGGCTTTTTGACACTCTATGTTTCTTTAATTATTTTTTAAACAATGGATGCATACATATTTTATTGCGACCGACTATAAGTCTTAAACGACCAATCGTCCACCGGTGCTTTGATATTTTTAGCGACCCCTCTTCACATCACATGACTGCATGTTTTGTTTGTGTTTTTTTGATGTAGTGATTAGGCTATATAAAATAAAACGCCACATTAACAACGTGGGCTGTGAAACATAGATAACATGAGATGAAATATATTGGGAAAACAATGAAAATAAAAAAGTATATGGGCCAACCCGACCACACAGCTGTTGAACATGCCAACATGGAGAACAACATGTAAACAAATCAATATTTTATTTTTTTGACGCACAAACTCTATCATAGATTGATGGAATTTGTAAATTAGCTTTTGTGACACAGAAAATGCCTCTGTGACGTCACAAATATCGTTATTGGATGGAATTGAACTAGTTGTATGACGTTTTTTTGACATACAACCTTTTATTGTCACCAAGTCGAATTGCCTAAAACATAATGTCATAAACCAAATGATATAATAACATTATCACCTGTTATCATACCAAATACGTCAAAAAGCCACACATCTCTTGTAGTGTTTGGTATAAAAAAACATTCCTATCTTAAGATAACTTAGACCCTAATCTTTTCCTTTTTGTAGAGTCCAACATATATTTCCCGACGCCAACCGTAGCTCATTATCGTTAACTGCTGATGTCATTCAAAGAGAACCGATTCCAGTATTACATCTGAATCAGCTGATATCGATCCTTATGCAATCGATTCCTTGATCGGCACAATTTTGGAAGCTTCGAGTTCCCGCGTTCTTCTTCCCAAATTTTGGTGTAAACACATGCCCTCTAATTTTGGGATAAAAATGATTTTATTCCAAAATTCCTATTTATCTATTTACCATGCCACAACTGTTCTATTTCGAGATATACGCGTGACTCCTGACTTCCCGGCCCGAGTTTTATATAATATCACAATAGCATCTTTTCCAATTCCCTTGGCCCGTTTGCTTTTCCCTTCTTTCTCGAGCAAATCCTAACAACCGATGCCGCCATCGTCAAAGCCTCAACCCTAGCAAATCTATTGCCCCATTAAGCTTTTATTCGAGCGATCTTCCTCAGATTCAAATCCATTTCAGCTGCAATGGCGACCAGCGACCACATCCCTGAGGTATGCTTCCAAGTTTCTATCTTCCAAGTACCGGTCGCTACCCTGTATTTCCTTTCTTCTCAAATTTATTTCATCCAATTTCTAGAAAATGAGGAACGAAACTTGATTCCATCAGCTGTTGCTCCCAATGTTTATTTTCTTGGGCCCATGGGTGACTCTGATCTATCTGATTTTATCCATCAAAAAACAAACTAAATCCCCTTCAAACAATCTACAGTGAATTCGTCCTCCTGGAGCACCAAAATGCCCTTCAAAAACTGGCCCAAAATGCCTAAAGTATGGAGAGACTGGTTTCATAGGGTATCCAAGAAAAAGGCTGGAGATTAGGATGTTTATGATTTGAATCAATGTTTGACACTCTCGTTGTCTGGAATGGAGAGGAATGATTCACTCCTGATTTCTGCATCTTACTTCTGATCCAATACCCTGAACGCTTTTGTTTTTGGTCATGGTCCAATGACCATCACTCTGGCTGATGTTTACATGTTGACCGGCCTTAGAATAACTAGACAAATGCAGCCTTATGATTACTTAAGTGCTTGTTCCAAAAATTTGGCCAAGATATCAGACTACACAGGATGGAAAAGTTACATTCTGAACCATATTGGAGACGGATCAGTTGTCAGCGAAAGAGAATATGTGGCTTTTTCTGAACATGTGGCTAGAGAGATTCATCTTCTGTGGGTCATCTTGCGGTCTGACTCACAATCACAAACTCATGGTAGAGCATTTGGCTGTAGGCAAAGATATTCCTCTTGAAAGGTATCTGTTAGGAGCTGCTTATCATCTGATGCACCAGGTGGCTGCCTAGTTGCTAAAGAATGAACCAGTGCATGCTATTATTGGTCCTTGGTGGTTGATACAGCTATGGTTGAACCTGTATATGCACAAGATTGTAAGACCTAATCTCAGAAACCTGAGTTTTCCTTCCTCCAACTTTGATGAGGAATATAGAGGCGAAGAAGAAAGAGCCCGTCAGTGCATGAGCTATGACGAGGCTACATCGACCATAACAATTGATATCGATGTTGGCCATCTCTTCAAAAAGTTTTATAGAGGATTTGATGCAGATATCTTGATGTGACTACCCCATGATGAGGACGAGAACAATGAGCTTGTCCTCCCATTTAAATTTCAATTTGAATTAGGTTGTTCAGACGAAACGGCAGATGCAATCTTTAATTCCTTTATCAAACATCGTGTTCTTCTAGCTGAATTTTGTCATGGCCATGGTAAAATGGCTATAGGTTCATTCCTTCTAGGCAACATTTCAACTTATGAGTTTTGCAATCCATCCTTCGTAGCCCGTCAGTTTGGTCTTGGTCAACTCCCCCCTCAATTGTTCTTCAAAAACACATTGAAACCAAGAAAAGATATCAGTGAGGTGATGAAAGCCTCCAGAGTCTTTCAATTGGGATAAGATCTTCCTTCCCTTTGCTTGCATGACTGGATCAGAGTCAGCTTCTCTTTCACTCTCTTTGACTCCTGGTGACAAGAATGGCACTCTCATATTTTCTGTGGGTCGGTCCACCCTTTGTGTATAGTTCTGGATGGGGAATTTGCTTCTGACAGAGAGGTAACTTACCATTTCTTTTTAAGAAAATTATTCGATGAATTCTCTTGCCAACTGTTCTAACTGACCCTTTTAGGACACTGAATTCGATCCTCCAAGCTTGGATAGGAAGGGGTGCCTTATATATTATTAGCCACCATACCCAGTTTCAAGAATAGGATCAGCCGCACCTTCACTAAAGAAATTGATGAAAACTCATGCTGCACCCACGATCGTGACGTATCAATCTTCAAGCGCAAGGCGGTCCAAGGGCAACTCAGAAAGTCATTACTGGGAAAAGACTCCGTAGAACGAGACCATCAGTTGCTCAGGTAAATAATCCATATTCTTCTCAAACTGATATTCAGCTTCTAGTCCCGTTTCTTCACAGTTATCAAACATTGCGTCCCAATCTGCTCTGGGTGTGGAACTGCTGTCCCAGGCATTTGATTCAGTGCTAACTGAACCTTCATCGGCCGATCCTCAAAAGGAGCCAATTTTAGTTAAAATAACCGATGCTTCCAAGATAGTAAAAGATGTAAGTCCTTCCATTTCACCCCCTGATGCTGCCAAGGCATTTTCTTTAACTTCTTGATTTTATTCAGTTTTCGCCTTTCATCTGACCATTTATCATGCCAAATACTCTCTGAGGAAACACCCATGCAAGAGCAGGAGTTTGGCAGTCCACCTATTGACGACGATCCTGTTGACATTGAGAATGATCTCGTTGTTGACACTCATACTGCCGATTCCCTAGTTCAGCATACAACTGATGGTAAGAAAATCATATATCCCTTCTATCCTTCCGCAATAATCATGAACTAAAAATTTTCCTTGATATTTGCAGATACCAACATTGAAAGTTTAGAGCCAATTCGACCAGATGTTATTGGTGCATCATCAGCTATTCCTCCTCTTCAGACAGAGGCTATCACAGAAAAGGTATTGTATCCACTTAACCGTTCATTTTGTTAAAACTAATCCAAACCTCCAAATTAAGATTTTCTTATACATAGGCACTCAATCTCCCAGCTCTGAGCTACTCTTTTAATCTTGAGGAGTATCTAGATGAAGATGAAATCAGTTTGTCAGCCACCTCCTCTAAGGAAGCTTTGTCAGAAGAGATCAGAAATTGGCTAAGGGATATATTGCCAATGTTTGAGAAGAATATAGCCGATTTGGTCCAAGACACTGAGTCTTCTTGGCTATTAAGGGAAATTCATCCCTAGTTCTCTCCATTATTGAAGATCAGGCCCTAAAGGTGAAAAAGGCTCAGAGGAATCTGCCCGATCGTGAAGCTTTATTGGTCAAGAGGAACTCCAACAGGCAAGAGGCTAAAGAGCTGACATAGTTGATTGATGATTTGAAGAACTCCTCCCTCAGGATCGACTCAGAGTTGTCCCAATTAGAAATCAAGCGTGCAAAACTTCAGAAGGAGCTAGAGAACGTGAAGGCTGCTATTGATCGCCATAAGTCCAACCTAGCTCAAATACCCGATGCCATCAAGCAAAAGAAACAAGAACCGCTGGCCAAAGTCAGAGAAGGCAGGGCCATTCGTAGTAGCCTTGAGGACATCCTAGATTAGCCGAAGATGACAAGCAACAAATGGCAGAAGTTGATGCTATTCGGTTAGAAGTATTGAAAGCAATCCAGGATGTTCTAGACTTATGATCTGTATATCAACGTGTATCTTGTGATAACCATACTTTTGTCGCCTCATTGTATTTCTTGTTTTCGGCTAAAGAGTCGATTTGAAAATAGTCGATTCCAGACTTCTAACCTTAATCCGATTAAGTCTGAAAACATGGCCTTTATTACGAGAACCCCTCGATCTTCTGTCCTTAGTCACCCAGTGCCATATTCTCTTCAGCATTAGTGAGGTGGCGCTTCACCTTCCATTAATTGTGGTTGCCTTTTGCATGTCCCGAGGTGTCCACCTCCTTGCTCCGTGGCTTCAAATACCAGCCGAGGGCTCCGGCCTCGAACACATCAATACTCACAACCGCTCCTATTCCTTTGCACTTCTCCACCCTCACAAACTCTGTAGCATCCTTTTCCCCATCTTGTAGATTCAATGGCCGGCGAGGACAGCCGAGGCAAGCGTGCAGCAGAGGAGATTTCAGAGGAGAATATGCCAGTGAACCAGTGCCTTCGACGCATGAGGTGAGATCAACATCTTCTGTTCATGATGATGAACTGTTCTGACTTGTCCATAGGTTTGTCTTGAATGATAGTCTTCGTCCTCTTCCTAGGGCCGGCAAGCCCTCTGATGCTGCATCTTCTGCGCCGGCTTCATCATTGGATTCTTCTGATTCTTACAACGGCGATGACGCTCAGCGTTTCCTCCGAGAGTGGAGGACAGCCCAGGACCGTTATTCTGAGGCGACTCAGGAAAATGACTAGCTTGAGATCTGCCTCGGGGTTTCTCAAGCCGCCCTTCACTCCGCCGAAGCAGAAGCCAGTGTTGCTCAGGCGCGACTGGCCGAATCCGACGCCATGGTGGTGGGTAAGATGGATTCCCGGAACACCTTCATTCTGACTTCCACTATCTTTATCTTGATAGTTCTTCTATTTTTGTGATCACCAGCCCTGACGGTGCAGTTGGCGGCGAACGCGAACGCGGAGATTTTTTTTAATTTTAACATTTTTTAAAACTAATTTTAAAACTAAGACTCTCTTTTTTTAAAACTAACACTTTTGGCCGTGCCTATTGCCATGGCGCGGCCAAATGCCTCTATCGCGCCATGCATGGTGGCACGGCAGGGAGCTGATGTGACGACGACAGGAAAGGGTCACGGTTGACGTGGTAGGGCCTGCTGCGCCACCCATCTTGGTGCGGCAATGCCGCACCACGGAGCATGGCACGTCAGGGGCTCATAAATATCGCGAGTGAGACCCCCCTTTCGCCGCATACGCACGCCGCCCGCCCGCCCCACACGCCACACGCCTCGCCTCGCCGCCATCCACCGCCTGACGCCCCCCCCCCATACAGCGCCCCGTGGCCCGCCACCAGGCCTTGCGGGACGGTCGCCAGATGATGCGCCCGCCACCAGCGTATGCTGCCCGCCCATACGTCAGCGCCCTTTAACGCCGACGCATCAAGGCCGCCTGCTCCTATCAAGGTACCCCCTTTCGATTTCATTTTATTTTCACTATTATTGATTTAGGATAATTAGTGATTTAGGATAGCTAGTGATTTAGGATAGTTAGGGTTTTATGATTGTTAATGATTTATGATAGTTAGTGATTTAGGATAGTTAGTGATTTAGTATAGTTAGGTTAGTGAATTTGTTTGTGATTTAGGTAGGTAGTTTTTAGGTTTGAGGTTGTGTGTTGTAGTATAGTTAGGATTTTGGGCTTAGGGATTGATTAGGTATTTATTATTTAGTTTATAGTTCGTTATTTAGTTAGGGATTATGGGTATAGATACTAGTTTTCAAATGTCAGTACTTACTAGTGTGTGATACGTCGATTTTGATGACTTGATGAAGTTTCGTCAAATGCTTATATTCCTAGTTAAGTTGTTTAATATGTCTATTAATGTTACTTTGAATATATACATGTGCTTTTATATTGTGTTCGTATTGCATAACAAGTAGTTCAAATTTTGCAATGCTACATAATGTTAATTTGAATTTTGTTAATTTGAATACTCTAACCCTTTGTTTATCAATTTGAAACAGGATGGCCCCTCCCACGCAGCACCCGTTGTACCCCATTCTTGAGGTGGAGTACGACGACCAGCACCGAGCACACATCTTGAGTGACAACGACATAGAGGTGGTCTTGCCTCATTTGAGGCCCCGTACGCACACCAGGGCGCACCAGTGGGATGAGAGTTATGCGCCGTACATACGGCGTGCTGGCTTCCTCAAGCTTGTCCATGTTGTCAACTACGGTCTTCCGCCCCTTGACCCATCAATACTTACTACAGTTGTAGATAGGTGCGAGTGTCTTATTTGTACATAAACATTCTTGTAACAAATTTGAGTCAACTAACAGTCGTTCTATTCTTATAACAGGTTCCATCTACCTTGTGGCGAGATAACCTTGACCATGCAGGATGTGAAGGCTATTTTTGGCCTTCAGTTGGGGGACTTCCAGTGACAGGGATAGTTGACAACGATCACTGGAGGGAGCTGGTGGCTCAGTTTACTAGCTTTCTTCCACCGGACGACGAGGCTTCCAAGAAAAATAAGTGAGAAATTCAAGGCTATTTAATACTTGCATTGCTTTCCTGCAGCCATTAGGTCTCATTTTCTTTGCTCAATTTCAGGAAAAGTTCCGGTGTTTCGTCGTCCTTGATCACGGAGCGCTTTGATTACTTGGACCCATAGGCTGAGGAGGCTCAGATCGACAGGTTCGCTCGAGTGTGGCTCTAGCACTTTCTTGGTGCTTTCCTCTTCCCAGATGCCTCGGGCAACACCCTCAGTTGGATCTTCCTTGACATACTATGCCAGCCGTGGGAGAACATAGCGGCGTACAGCTAGGGCAGCACAGTCCTAGCATGGACGTATCGACAGTTATGCGTTGCCTGCCGTTGCACCTCAGGGTATGCGAACCTTGGGGGTTGCTCGTACCTACTCCAGGTTTGGTGTTGGGAATGATGGCCTGTTGGGAGGCCCCTTAATACTGCTTGACCGGTAAGTACTTTGGTTCATTATATTCTTCGATATGGTTACATATGATGAGTTTATTAATGGCTAATTCATTATCGTGTTCAATGCAGCAATGGAACGCCCGGATACACTCCCTACAGCTCTGTTTATCTGGACAGAATCAGAGTTAGTTAGAGGGAATGCGAGGCACAAGTACAGGGAGTACACAGATGGTCTCGACGTCCTAACACATCACCAGGTTACGCTCTCTTTACTATCATACCTGTGTCTTGTTCGATGTACACTATATCACAGCCTAACTCAATCACGAAATGTTCAGGTGCATTGGTGTCCTTGGGATGCTCTGGAGCTCTAGTACTATCTCAGTCCTGTCACTAGGGACGAGTCAGAGAAGCATCGCTGCAACGTCCCTCTTATTTTCTTCCACGTGGTCGAGATTCACTTGCCTGTCAGGGTCTGTAGACAGTTTGGAAGAATGACAGGCTGCCCACCACCGCTTTACTCCACCAACCAAGGATTGCACAGGTGCGTTATCAATTAATAACAAAGCTACAATTCAGAGGTGTGTGTGGTACAACTAACATCGTTTTGTTGTAGGTATGACCGCAGGAAGAGGTACAAGACCAAGGATTGGCATGTGACACACAACACCCACATCCACTTGTGGGAGACCAGGGAATGGTAGCCGGTCCATGCGAGTCCTCCACATGACCAGCACACTTTCGATGAGTACCTGCGCTGGCTTCACAGGTCTACGAGGACACATATCAGGCCCCCGTACACTGAGGAGGCGATTGACGAGGACTCGAAGGAAGATGTGATCGAAGATGTGTACGATGTTGTCACTAGAGAGGACACACAGCTATAGAGAGCCCCGCTACAAAGATACGTGGTAAGATACTTGAATGGTATAATTTGTTATCCATTTGGTATTAAGTATGTATACTAAAACTGTTTAACCGTGTTTCTGTACCCAGGCGACACAATTGTTGAGGCTGTCCAACGAAGCGGCGTTCCAGCTTCATGAGTCTAGAGGACAGGGGCCAGGCGTTCTCGAGACTTTTGTGGAGGTAAACATAAACTGGTCCGTTCCGAAAATGTTTCTTTAGTGTATATGCATTTGGGAAATGCACTAACTTTAATGTCTATTTATACAGAAGGTGAAGAAGAGTTGCAAGAAGCTAGCTCAAAAGCTGAGCTGCATGGACACTCCTTTTGAGGAACCGCCACTCCCAGCGCGGTCGGGTGGCACGTCTTCAGCCTCTTTGAGGACACCAGCCGGCTCTTCTCAACCGGTGACAGGTGCCACTTCCGCGGTGCGTACACCACCACATCATAGCGCTGGGAAGGACCCTTAAACCGAGGACGACAATGATGACCCCTCGGGCTTTCGTAGACAGCATGACCAATGGGACGATTGGCCACAGGACGAGATCGGCATGTCTTATCTAGGTGGTGCCCCGCTTGGTACCCAAGAAGCCTCACAGGTACTAACAAAGTTAGTTTCTTTAAATACGTAGGCTACATGAACTAACGATCATAAAGAATTCTAAGTAATCGTGCATATCATATACTTGTAGGGTACGAGCCATACGCACTGGTGACACGACCACACCGACGTTGGCTACACTCCCAATGTGTTGCCAACAAATCCGAAGAGACAGAGGTGTCCGAGGGATCCCTACACTCCTGGGTCTTAGTTTATTGGGTCGAACTAATATTGGCGTCCGAAACTTGTAGGTTTAGTTGGTTATGTTATGTCGAACTTATGTCAAACCAATGAAAATGTTATGTGGCAGCTTGTTAACTTGCGCACGGACTTCATTTATTTGCTTCATATTCGTTTCAATACGTCGCGGCATCACTGCAGGCGAGATTAAGTAGCAACTAGTTCGGAAACCGGCAGTCTCGAGGTATCTCGACGCCAGGGTCCATGGTCGCGTCGCTACCGATCCTACAATATGGGGCCAAAAAATAAGTTTTTCCCTTAAAAAATATTTGTTTCAATCCGATCTAATTTTTCGTAGTCGATTAGTTAACATGGTGGTTAACCGTATTATGAAAAAAATCATTGGCTTATCAAATTCTCTATTCGGCCGTGAAAAAGATTAAACAAAAGGCAGAAACAAATCCACTATTGGTTTTACGTCAAGCAATACCTAGAGTAACTCCCACTATCGGCGTGGAAAGTTCCGATTAAACCGTCTAGGTACCGCCGTGCCATGCTCCTTGGCACGGCACTACCGCGCACATGCATGGTGGCGCGGCAGGCCCTGCCACGTCACCGGTCAGCGATACCGGTCGTCACCACGTCAGCTTCCTGCCACGCCACCATGCATGGCGCGGCCAAAAGTGTTAGTTTTAAAAAAACAGAGAGTGTTAGATTTAAAATTAGTTTTCAAAAAGTGTTAAAATTAAAAAAATCATCGCGGATGCTGTCAACGCTCGGGGCCCCCTCATCAATGCTCGCATCCATGACGTTTTGGCCCATGTCCAGGAGATCACCCTTCACAACGTCCATCATGGCGCATCGGTGGCGCTGGCCACGGCGTAGGTCTAGACTGGGTATGAGCTTCACGCCATGGAGACTGGCTTCCCGATGGGCGACGGCCCTGAGGAGCATGAGGATCTAATTTAAGAATTTGTCATCGTAGCGGAGGCCAATGTGGACATCAGATCCGCTCAGGATGTGGTGAACAAGGTCTTCGATTAGTTTAAATTTTAGGGCAAACTAATGAATAAAATCTTCTGCTCTTCCATGATCGTGTCTCAGTACCGGCTATTAGAGCCGATGACTAAACGAATCAGCTATAAAGTGTTGATCCAAATGCTAGGATAATATTCTTTCAAACATTTTTTGTCGATTGCTATTGATAGGTTGCACCAGAACTTTTTAGACCAAAGATTAAACAGTCGATCAATCTAATCCAAGCTTCTCATTAAGCAGAACAACCTCTAATAAATTTATCAACTCTGGCTTGTACTCAGGATCCGATTTAGCGCTTACACACGTCGATCTAGGCTTATCTTTATGACCAATGTTTATTTCCCTTAATCCACTGGCCGACGCGAAGTCATTATTATCCATTAAAACAAACTCTCAGAGCCGATTGCTTGGATCGGTTGTTGGCTTTCATTACTGATCTTAATGAAGCCTCCTTCCCACAGCTTGCTAGAAAAACATTCGAAGTCTTCTAGCTCCCAATATACTGGATCGGCTGTTGTGATACTCATAGATTCATCAGTGCGAACTAGCTCGACATCATCTCCATGCCATTGAATCAAACACTGATGCATGGTTGACGGTACACAACAGTTTGCATGAATCCAATCACAACCAAGGAGTAAACTGTATGACCTGCTTCCATCGACGATGAAGAATGTGGTGAGTAAAGTTTTACTTCCAATTGTCAATTCAACGTTCATTGCCCCCCGGGTCTTAGACATATTATCCCCAAAATCCTTAAGCATCATATCAGTTTCAATCAAATCTCCTGATCCCTTGCCAAGTTTACGAAAAGTGGTATAAGGCATAAGATTGACAGAAGCACCTCTATCCACCAACATCTTGTTCATCGGCTTCTCATCAACAAAACCTTTTACATATAAAGCCTTTAAGTGCCGATGCTTGACTGGCTTATCGAATATAGCATGTTGTATAATTGTTAACTTGGCAACTATTTCCTCATACTCTGATTCATCGAAATCTGAATAGACCTCTTGATCTGCTGGAGCTCTGAATTCTGATGGTAACAGAAAAGCCATTTGAATATTAGCCGATGGTTGCCTTCTATCGGCTGTTTGCTTAGCACGCCACACTTGAGGTCTACCAGATGCTTGAGCCTATTCAGTTCTCTGTTCCTTAGCCGTTGCACTCTTTTTCTGGCTTCTTGTCAGACCTCTTGGACACCATTGGCCTTCCTACCAAACATATTCTTTCTCATTACTTTTTTCTTCATAATCAGTCCAGTTTTGATCAATAACAAGCTTTCCAAGTCGAACATGAACACTCTTATTTTTTAAGCATCGATCCATGTTATTATGATGATACTCATCTCGAGCATGGATAGTCCGGCGGTTGGCTTAAGATTGCCTTAACTCCCAATATTGCTCGCTGCATTTCGGACAGTTATTTTTGGTAGGTAATTTCAAACCTTCGTTCCAGCAATGTCTAAAGAAAGAACAATTCCAATATGATTCAGCTTGCTTTCTTTCATACCTCTCTTTTTCCTGCTGACGCTGGTATTTTTGTTCTTCTAACCAACGCTGATAATCCTTTTCCTTCTGCCGCTGCCATTTGTTCAACAAAATTCGAGATGTAACACGTGGCCTTGTCGCCCTATCTTTCAACGTTTCTCCCTGCTCATATCGACTCTTTTGTTGATCACGATGTCTTCTAATTTCTCTGTATTCATCAGCCGATATTTGCATCTCGGGATCGACTGTTCCGGTTTCTCTTGATCTGGTTGCTGTTAGGACTTTAGTCTTTCCTTTGAGCAACTTAGCATCAATCATGTTTTGATCTCTAGGGAAAGGATTATCATCAACTTTTATGTTTCGAGACGTATCAAATTTGAGCATTCCTTGCTAAATAGCCCTCTGTATATGTTGTCGGAAAACTCTGCACTCATTAGTAGAATGAGAAGTGGCATTATAAAATTTGTAGAATTTCTTATTCTTCAACGGATCGGGAGGCAACATAACATGATTGTCGGGCAACTTGATTTGTCCCTTCTCGAGCAAGAAATCAAAGAGCTTGTCCGATTTTGTGACGTCAAAGTCATAGTTTTCTTCGACTCCTCTTCCCTAAGGATTTGGCATCATTACTGTCTTCTTATCCCAATTTCATTCGGCCACAGCAACCTCTTCTTCTTCGTAGTCCTCATAGCCATCATCGGCTGAATATGAATTATAGACTTCAGCCATTGTGGTACTTTTCTGAAATCAGGTGTCTCTGCGCATATTCTGTAATTGGCTATTGAGCGCTGCCACTCGTTGAGCCAACTGACCCAAGTTGTCAAATTCTTGTCCCAACAGCTTTTCTCTCCACGTTGGCAACATTCCTTGAACGGCCAAAGCAACAAGTTGATCATCCGTCAAGTTCAATGAGAAGCATAAATTTCTAGTCTCTCGGAACCTCTGAAGAAACTCGGTGCCCGATTCATTAGTTCTCTGGCTTATGGTCATCAAATCGGTAATCTTCTTTTCTTCAGTCCTAGTATAAAAATATGTATGAAACTTCTATTTTAGGTCAGCCCAATTGGCAATGGAATTAACTGGCAGTGATAAAAACCAAGTGAAGGCTGGTCCCGATAGAGATAAGGAGAAGAAACGAACTCGATGGGCCTCTTCAATGGATGCTTCACCCAACTATATAAGATACCGACTGACATGTTCTATTATGCTTGTGCTATCTTGGCCAGTGAACTTAGCAAACTTTGGGAGCCTGTAATTCGTCGGAAGAGCGACCAAATCATACCATTCTGGATATGAGCATTTGTACGAGAAGGTCTGCCATTTTGGCTTCAAACCGAACTAATTCTTCATCATCTCGGTCACTCTAAGCAACAACTCATCAGCATTTGAATTTAGATTACTCTGCAATTGCTGACCCATCTGTGGATTAAAATTTCGGGTACCTTGATACCCCGGATTAGGAATCATGTGAAGGGTGTTGTAATTTGTACCATAATGATACCCTTGTGGAATCTCTATCTGCTGGGTCCTCTGTTGGTTTGCTGCTTGAAGTTTCTGGTTGTAGATGTTAGCATCTATATCTTTACGAATCTTTTGAACTGATGGCGCTATTTTTTGAGCCGACGATGGTATCTGGCCTGATATGCCAAAATTGACCATTTGATTCCGAACTTGCCCTATCGGCTGTTGCATATGCTGTTCTGACGATCCACGTTTATACTGTATCTGATTAGTATTAGCACCTTAAACTTGCTCAGATGAGCTCTGAGCCACCTAGATATCATCATTACCAACTATTGGTGTTTCTTGATGGCTAGTACCGGCTTGATTAGTCCCCTGAGTCGACGGATATGGAATGTTGTAATAAGCTGGCCCAACCTGATCAATTGGAAACCCATAAAACACCTCTTTTATGGTATTGTGGAATATATTCAAGAAAACTTCGTTATGATTCGACATGGCATCATGAACAGACTTGTTTACAGCTTCTACGAAGAAACGCCTGTCTTTAGCTTCATCTGTATCTGTCTGCTCATGCAACAGAACTCTCGGTAGTGGATATTTTTGAACAATTATATTGTCACGTGCCATGGTGTAGGACAATAAATACTTGTTCTGAAATTCTTCTATAGCTTTGCTGATGACATCTTTATCTCTATCAGGTAGATCTTCATAACACACCTTAAGCATGTCATTGTTGTTGTAAGCCGCCATGACGATTTGTGGGGTCCCACCGGGCGTGCCAAAACATGTGTCGACACGAAATATGCGTCGACACACGGCAAGCCAGAAGGATCTGCTCAATGGAGCTGGAGATCCGCTTGGCTTCAACGCATGGATAACCGATCCAGCGAATTTCCCCCGAGACGTGCCAGTCAATTTGACCCTACAATTGATAATGAGATAAAGTTTATCAATAATTTAAGGTGAAACATGTTAGTCTATACCCAGACAGTTTCAAGTGTGCCGCTTCGGGAGCAGCCAGACAGAAAAATCAACTAAATAGCCGATACGCACAGAAATCGGCTGTTACGGACAGTAAAGCTCGTGGGTAGCGATTGATTTTATGTTGATAAGTACAATGCCCATAGATGTAAATAAGATCATCAGCTAGGCAGATATTACCAGTGTGAATCATTGAGCCGATGAATCTAATCAGAAAAAGATATAGCATGCAAACAAATTGACTGTCTAATACCAATGGATCTACAAACGCTCTGAATCTAATCTGTTACCATCAACAGTGGGGTTCGATCGGATCGATGGCAGCTATGATGATAATAACAAACTAAAACCTTAGAATCCGTAAAACCATCTATACTTCGACAGGCTTTCCGAAAGGCATGCTATATGTGAAGGCTCAGATGAATCAACCGAAATAGCCGATTTAGGTGAAAAAGTACCACAGCGTGTGAACAATCGACTATTTCACATGAACAAACCTATGGACTCCTCAGACTTAACCTGTTATCTCTAACAGTGGGGTTCAATCGGATCGATGCAGCCGTGAAAAAACAACGAATCAAACCCTTAAAGTACACAGATCTATTCACGCTTAACAGAATTATGGACGCACACTGTAGGCGTTAACGCACAGGCGATCGGCTATTTAGCCGATGCAGGCATAGCAAACAACTAAGGTCACGCCTAATCAGGAACAAATTTACTAACTAGCATCCTCCAATCTACAGTGCTATCAGTGGGGATCGATCGGATCGTTACAGCTATAATGGTGAACTATAAACTAGATTTAACTAGCCAGCAAACCTCGTTAAGATTATTCGTGCCTTAATCACGTACTATGCACGATCAAGATCGAAATAGAACGGCCGATGAAACATAACCCGTCGCTCAGAGTAAGAAACATCGTGTTGTGACAAAGCAAATGACGGACTAAAAGGATATGAGGCCGATCTAGATCGATCTCGACCGGGCAAATTGATGTTGCTACAAACTAATATCAATAAGAACATCAGCAATATCGATAACTTAATGAATCTACCTGAAGGATGCCACCTTTAGGTAGAGCCGATAACGACCTTAATCTAGTTCGAGTAGTTGAGGTCGACCGAATCGATGCAACCGTACTTGAACTAGACAAGAGTCGATAATTAGCTTATACTAGAGTTCGCAGTGGAGGTCGACCGGGTCGATGCAGCCGTACAAACCAAAGTATAAGTCATGATGGTACTTACAGACAAGCTGGAGGTCGATCGGATCGATGCAGCCCTACTCGCTGAAGAACTCGTTGAGATCTACTCTACTCCTACTCCTATGGGTTGGCCGGAGCCGAAAAAAGGTAAATTGTATTTGATTGATTGGATGTCCTTTTATAATAGCCAAGGTCTAATATTTATACCTGGAACCTAAACATGAATCCTACCCAAATACGACTCATTACAATTTTTGGTATAAAGAAAACATTTCTATCTTAAGATAACTTGGATCCTAATCTTTTTCTTTTTGTAGAGTCCAATATGTATTTCTCGACGTCAACCGTAGCTCATTATCGTTATCTGCTGACACCATTCAAAGAGAACCGATTTCAGTATTGCATCTGAATCAGTTGATATCGATCCTTATGCAATTGATTCCTTGATGGGCACAATTTTAGAAGCTTCGAGTTCCCGCTTTCTTCTTTCTAAATTTTGGTGTAAACACTTAGTTTTCATATGAATAAATGTGTACATAATGTTCTCACTTTTATTAGGAGAATAGCTGTTGATACTTAGATTGGGCTCAGACTGATTTTAGAATCGGCAGTTTCTAATTTTGGCCCAATCCAAGAAAAACTATATGAAACAATATGAAATTTTACCACATTGATTTTCTATTGAGATAAAATCACCCCTACTTGGAGTATACAATCGATTAATATATCCAACTACAAAATTGATCTTTTATCAATCTACCCACTTTTTAACCCCTATTATTATCTCTCCCAACCTCCTTGCTATAAGAACGAGCGTTTAGTCAGCCTTATCAACCTAATGGTCGGCCTCGCCGTTGGGACCTCCCTCCGCTGCATGCTAGGTTGTGTGCAACCTTGAACCAATCTAGCGTCTACCGGTTTGTGGCCCAAATTAACGTCAACAATAACAATATGAATCAATTCCCTCAGTGCCATTAGAAATTTTACCTCTTCTCTCACTGGTATCAAAATATTCAAACTTCCCTCACTACAATCGGAATAATTCACACTTTCCTCATTGCCATTTCTGTCAAAATCTGTTAATTTTGCTGTTAAGTTGATCTGGAAATGACCATTTTGCCCATCCCAAGCAAATGATGTGAAAATCAAGGAAAAAATCATATCTTTTTTATACGATCTTGGATGAAGATGATTTTCATATGAAAATTGTATCTTTTGACGGGATCTACAACTTTCTAGTTTTGAGTGTTTTCATTTGAGATCGTTAAGATGCTCAAAAAATTGAACAACGTTTCAACAGTATATTAATAGTGTACACGCGTTTGTCGCCTTAGAAAAATCATATCTTTCTTATATGGTGTGAAATGGAGATACTTTATATATAAAAGTTATAGCTTTTGATGGGATCTACAAATTTATAGCTTTGAGTTTTTTCATTTAAGATCATTAAAAAAATGAATATAAAGTTTCATCAGCATATTAATCGCGTACAAGCACCTATGACCTTGGGAAAATCATATCTCACTTAGACGCGGCCAAACGGGTTAGATTCAAAAATGGTCATTTCCTAATCACGTACAAGCACTTGTCACCCAATTTTTTTTTCTATTTTTCACATCTTTTGCTTGGGAGGGGCAAAATGGTCATTTCCATATCAACTTAACAGCAAACTTAACGGATTTTGACGGAAATGGCAATGATGGAAGTGTAAATTATTCCGATGGCAATGAGGAAAGTTCGAAAATTTCGATGGCAATGAGATAAGAGGTAAAATTTCCAATGGCACTGAGAGAATTGGCTCTAACAATATAGCATGCCGTGCGGAAAGTGTGTACTCTAGAGTAAATTATTATGTGTTTCACCATTCGATAGGATATTCTCTAGTTTCAAAATAATTTCACACAAGGAAGAAACCATTTTCACAAAAATCATGGGAAAACATTTTGCGTTATCACAAAAATCACGGGAAAACATTTTGCGTTAAGGCTCCCCAGGGTCTCTTTCCACTCCTTTACGCCGATGCTCCGTAATTTGTAGGTAAGACTTCCACTCCTTTTTTGTGGCTTTTATGCCGATGCTCCGCGCCAATTTGCTTCAATGTTTCATGATGACACCGAAATGTTTGTTGTCTAAAATACGGAGTATATAATCGGAGTGGACACCGACAGAGAGACAGTTCACGTGCAGCCGTGCATATGTTTGGTTCTCCCACGCGTGATCCCCCAATCACGCGGCAGTAGCGCCGCCACACGGTCGCCGAATCATTTGGCGGCAGCCGCAGCGCAGGCCCGCAACTTGCGCCAGCTCGTGGTATCTTGCAAGCAATGATCTCCCGCACCAAACTCCGCATATTCGTGCACTCCTCCGTGCGATCCCTCGAAATACCATCAGTCCATGTCATCGATGCCCGACAGTAATCGTGCACTTAATTGAACTTGTCTTTTGCTTCTCAACTTGCCTCGTCCTTGCTCAGGAAGCTGAAAAAGTCACTTTCGGGCTGGTAATAATACTATAAACTCACTAAACAAAGACCAATGGCATTCGAAATTCCTGTAATTATAATAATAACCTGACAGGCGTGGACCCATTATGTCGTTTTACCTTGGGACTAACGTCTTGTTCACTTAGCTTATAAACATTATTTTTTCAGCTAACGAACAGTATTTTTCTCTCACAATAAATCAGCCAACAGTACTTTCAGCTATGGCTTATCAGCCAAACGAACAGGACGTAAACCAACTGGTTCCACGACTAGCCGCCCTGAGCTAGCCGTTGTTAGACTCGATTCGAAACCGCGCTGTTTAGAAAAGTAGCAGGACGATTTTTGTAAAAAAAAAATCAAGTTTCTCAACTTTGTCCGCCGTTTTCTCGAGCGAACATCTTTTCGAGCGTCAGCTATAGCACGGCAAAAATTACATTCTAGTTTAACATAGTTTGATTTAAGTTAAATTTAAAATTTAGAATTGCATTCCTTTTGAAGAGGTAATGCAGAAAAAGCTGCCACTCGAAAAATCATGCTCCTCCATAACATCTTATGTAACCAATGTTCCAACTAACGCGATGTAATCGTACTATAGCGATTTCAACGTGTTGCCGCTTGGATTTTGCACATTTACCCGCTATCATAGCTAAGGCCGCTATAACATTGTTACCAGTGCTAAATTAAATAACTTAACTTAGCATTTAGCCACAATAGGACGCTTGGAGTTCCACTCTCAAACGTTTACATATCTTTTTATAAACTATAATCAAATTGGTGCCCGATGAAATTGTCATTTTATCGGACCCGTTTGGATCATTGAAATTGAATTCATTCTAATAATTATAATTTAGGTATAGATTAATTAAGCCAATATAGTTGTATATGAAATATATTTATATATTATTGTTAGCCATACGAGGAACATACTTTATACGTTGCACTTCTATTGTAGCGAAATGAGTTGAAGAGTGTGATATAAATTGAAGAGTTGTCGGTGTTTCGAGTTGCCACCAACAAGTAAATTTCTAATATTGCACGCCTGGCTCGGATGGTGTGTTAAGAGGACACGAGGTTTATACTGGTTCGGACAGAATGTCCCTACGTCCAGTTCATCGTTGCCGCTCGTATTACTAGCACTGAAAGTTCGTAGTAGGGGTTACAAACAGGTGAGAGAGGAACATGTCCCAAGTCTCTGATAGAAAGGATGAACGGGTGCCGAAAGCTCGGTCGTTGCCCGGTTGTATGTTCGGGGTTCGATGAGTTGGTTGGATTCGAGTCTCCTCTGGTGTGTTGCGATGAGTTTCGATGCCCCCTAATGGGACGCCCTGCTTTCTCTTTTATAGGCCAAGGTAAAGCATGGGTTACAGCGAAGGGAAAAGAGGAGAATCAGAAGGAGAAAGAAGTCATCCAGGATCGTCGGGTCCTTCTTCTCTTCTATGCGGGTCTCGCTGACCCTGTAGACGTCAACAGGGTCAGCTTCACGTCGCGGCCCTGTCCGTCACTAGCGCCATGCACAGGCGTCGCCCGTCAGTCATGGCGCTCCACCCCGTCCTGGCAGACGTTGTGGTGAACTGACGCGCTCGTCAGTGTTCGTACGGGGGTTAGGCAGAATAGCACCGGTACTCCCGACGCTGTTCCTGATGTGAACCCTCAGGTATGGCCCGTCGTGGTCGCGAGTTACATCGAGGCGTGCCAGTCTCCTTCCTGGTGTCAGAGCTTTGACCTAGACCCATACACTCGGGCCCAGAGTGGTTGACGGCGGTATGGGTCTTCACCGGGCGAGGCGGAGCCCGCGGCCTCGGGTCAGGGTGAGGCGGAGCGCGGACCCAAGGGTTGGACAAGG
This sequence comes from Miscanthus lutarioriparius, assembly GCA_904845875.1. Classification (NCBI taxonomy): domain Eukaryota; kingdom Viridiplantae; phylum Streptophyta; class Magnoliopsida; order Poales; family Poaceae; genus Miscanthus; species Miscanthus lutarioriparius. The sequence continues at coordinate 74,928,018 of CAJGYO010000006.1, forward strand.
CGGAGCGCGGACTCGAGGGTCGGGCGAGGCAGAGCCCTGCCCTCAGAGGCCGGGCGAGGCGCGGAGCCAGCCCTTGAAGGTCGGGCGAGGCGGAGTCCTCCCCCAGAGACCGGGCGAGGCGGAGCGCACCCCCAAGGGCCGGACGAGGCGGAGTGTAGACCCAAGGGTCGGGCGAGGCGGAGCCCGCGGCCTCGGGGTCGGTCGAGACGGAGTCCTCCACCAGAGGCCGAGCGAGGCGGAGCGCAAGCCCAAGGGTCGGGCGAAATGGAGCTTGCGCTCCTGACTGCTCGGATGAGTCAATGTCGATGGTCATTAGCCCCTCCTCTTCGGGTACCCTAGTATTGGTCGCGCAACATCAGTAGAAATATAGCATGTTGATGTATAGAATCCATTTTTATCTCCCACCCTATGAATTTGAGATTATGTGTGAGCTTAGGAGAGTTGTGAAATGTCAAATTTCAAACGTCTAATCCATTAAGTAGATTCCAAATTCCTCTAAAATGAAGGGATCCAAACGGTCCCTTAAGGAAATACACTCCCTGTCTCTATCTCAAAATAATTCTCCACCTCATATTTCAAACTTAAACAATTCTAACTTTGATTATATATATATATCACACACTAATATTTAGGTTATTAGATAATTTTATTAGATTAATCAAGTCATATATTCTTATAGTATTACCTATTTAAAGACATAAATGTTAATATTATTTCTATAAATCTAATTATAATTGAGATTTGTTGATTTCTCTGAGATGGAGATCTGTTTTAGAGCGAAGAAAGCAGTAGCAGAAGCATTGACACAATCGTTGGGAACGGACCACGTGTAGCTCATGGAACTTGTCACGTCACACCACGTTGACACATCCATCTGTCAGTCTAACCATCAAAATAGGCCACAAATAAAGATCATCAGAAATAAAAATTCATCAATTAGAAACGGGCGAGGAAAAGCCAAAATCACACCCATCTGCTGCTCGTCTCCCCTTCCTTCCACGGCGCGGCAGTCCGGTCGTGCACCTACCGGCTCACCGCCCCTTTCCTTCGTTCCTCGAACCGCTCGCTCCTTCGTGTCTCGCCCGCACTTCCAAACCAAACCATCCATATAAATCCCGCGAGGAATCTATGACCGGCGAGGAGGAGGAGGAGGAGGAGAAGGAGCACGGTGGCCACAGGTACGTCAGGATGCCGCCGGAGCCGCCCGAGCCGGAGGGGTTGGCCGCCGCGTCGTCGGCGTCGTTCCGCCTGCCGGAGTCGGCGCGGGTGTTCGACGAGCTGCCGCGGGCCAGGATCGTCGGGGTCTCGCGCCCCGACGCCGGGGACATCACGCCCATGCTGCTCTCCTACACCATCGAGGTCCACTACAAGCAGGTCCGTCCCCGGGCGCCGCCGCCTCTTCCCAACTCCGGATTCGTCTGGCCTTGCTAGCTCCTCTGGTTGGGCGGGCAGCGCAGTAGTGCCTGGCATTTGGCGGTGTAGAATTGCTGCGTGAATTGGGCGTTTGGGTGATTTGTTCCCCCGATGGGCTCCGACTACATTTTTCTAGGTGATCTCAGAAGCTTCGATTATCCCTTGAGGTGCCGGGAACTGAGTTGCTCGTTCGATTCGGGTTCTGTGAGTGGCTTGTGGTTCAATTCGGGCGTGCTGCTCTGATGTGGATGCGAATATGGAAGTGACTTAAGTACTTGTGTACTATACTTTATTTATATATAATAAAGGTCGCTTTTGTTGAATTCCTATTCCTTTTTCACCAAAAAAAACTTATTGGGCTTATTGTGGAGGAAAATGGTACCTCTTATGTGCTTTGGGTTGCAATATTGTCAGTGTGACTCAATGATTGCATGAGTTCCGTCTGGGATTTTCCATTCGATGCAAAAAGCTGGTGAACTCTTTGCGTTGCTGGCTACATTTCGCCTCTGCCATTGTTAAGTGTGCTAGCAATTTGAGCTTCTTGCTACTCCTTCAAAAGTCCATTATCTTTTGGTGGGGTACAAGTGGTTGAGGTGATCATTGTATACCATTTAATAGTTGACATAGGAGATTAGGACTTTGTATGGCCCACTATCATTAAACTTCTTTTAGAGAAAAGGGTAACCCATAGTTTTCAATAAAATCAACTGCCATTAAACATTTCTTATATTTGGTGCTTTGTGTGTGCACTGCGAAACAGAAAAAGTATATGCTTACATGGAATTCAGGTAGTTTTCGTTTTCTCTCTTTTGCTTTCAAAGGGACTCAAGTTTTGCTCTTTTTTTTTAGGGGGGGGGGGTGTGTAATATTAGACTGCAATTTGGTGGCAACTGTACGAGACATTCAGTGTGATGTACTGATGTTATTAGATGACTGGGGCCGCGTTTAGTTGCTGGCCGAAGTTGGCGCCGTCGGAAAGAGAGGTCACTGTAGCGCACTGTAGCGTTTTGTTTTTATTTGGTAATAATTGTTCAATCGTTGATTAATTAGGCTCAAAACGTTCGTCTCGCAAAGTACAACCAAACTGTGCAATTAGTTTTTAATTTCGTCAACATTTAGTACTTCATGCATGTACCGCAAGTTTGATGTGACGGAGAATCTTCTTTTTGCATAGTGTCAAAGTTGGGAATTTGGTGGAACTAAACATGGCCTGGGTGAAGTAGTTGGGTGGACACAGAGAGCAGAATGCGAACTGGGGTGCTGCTTTCTGAGCCAATCAACCAAGTAAAAAGATTGATGTGATATGTCCCCTTGTGTGGTTGGCATGAGTCAAGACAAAAATAAATAGTACAGCTTGCATCAGTTGATGTAGCATAGCATGTCACATTGATTTTCTTGTTGATGAATAATGTGAAAACCTGATTCCACTGGAATATTTGGGGTTGCTTTGTTAACGTTCATTTATTGCATTTTAGCCTATGCAATTCCCCAAAATATGAACTCTGAAATCCACTAAATAATGTTCACTAGTTCTTCTCTCAGTTTAGGTGGCTTCTATATAAGAAGGCTTCACAAGTGGTATATCTACATTTTGCATTGAAGAGACGTGCATTTCTTGAAGAATTTCATGAGAAACAGGAACAGGTTGGTTACATTATCTTTATGATTATTTTGAGCTGTGCTTGAATATACTTATTCTTTCTGGTTAACCACTAAATGCATTGGTTACAGCACGTTGCAAATATATGCCATATAGTGCACCTTTTTTCTTGACAAAATTATTTATTTTATAACCATCTAGGAGTTGCTTCTCATTACGTTTTGCATTTCACTATGTTTTCTGTCATTTTCACTTGCTTGAGCCAGCACATGCATTTTACTTTGAGAGCTGTTTGGGGTTCTATCCGCTAATATAGCAGTGCAATGCAAGTATGCCTTCTAAATGAGTGATTTTGCTGACCTGATTATATCCCTTTCTTTGAGTGTCAACTCTACTCGGCATGATACGATTATTTTGTGTGGAAGCTTCATTTTCAGTCATGAAGAACTGAACTAATCTCCTTTGTTTAATTAAAGGTCAAAGAATGGCTTCAAAATTTGGGGATCGGGGAGCATATGCCAGTTGTACATGATGATGATGAAGCCGATGATGTGCATGTTCCTTCACAGCATGATGAACACTCTGTCAAAAATAGGTAAAGTGGTGGCTTATTAACAATGTTCCTTGTTGAACTAAAAGAAAAATGGAACTTCAGCAATGAAATCTTGTAAACAATTTTGATGCACTTGAAGCAGTTGGCTTCCCACATATCCATGTGCATGTAGTAATAAACATACTTAAACTTTGGCTGCAGAAATGTTCCCTCAAGTGCTGTTTTACCTGTTATTCGGCCTGCCCTTGGTCGTCAGCAATCAATCTCTGATCGTGCAAAGGCTGCCATGCAAGAATACTTGAACCATTTCTTGGGAAACTTGGATATTGTCAACTCAAGGGAGGTAACAAAAGCCTGCTTCCAGTAAAAAAATCTTAGTTTTGATGAAAAATTGTAAATATAACCAAAGTATTGTGCACGTGTCCATTAGAGTGGATCATCCTGTTTCTCATTTCTTTTAGACTGTAACATCTGTTAAAATGCAGGTTTGCAAATTTTTGGAAGTTTCACTGTTATCATTTCTGCCAGAGTATGGGCCCAAGCTAAAGGAAGATTATGTTACAGCAAGGCACTTGCCAAAAATTGAAATTGAGATGGACAGTAAAGAGATATACTGTTCATCATGTTGTTTTAGCTTTTGCAGTAGTAGCTGGCAAAAGGTACTAAGCAATCTTTGATGATTTTATTTTGTTGACTAACATGATGCTGACTTGTATATGAACCGTTAACTCTATTGCTTCTTGATAGGTTTGGGCTGTACTGAAGCCAGGATTCTTGGTTTTACTCCAAGATCCATTTGATCCTAAGCTTTTGGACATAATTATTTTTGATGTGTCACCTTACACTGATAGAGATGAAGGCCAAACCACTCTAGCAAAGGAGATAAAGGAACGTAATCCATTGCATTTTGGATTTGAGGTATTTCTTTTCTGTTTATGAATTGCTTGGTCTAGCAGCTTGACATATCACTCCAATCAAACAACTAATATTGTTAGTGTCTCTCCAGTGGACTTATATGTTATCACTCCTACCAAACAAGTAGACTAAATGGGTTCTTTAGCATAACATTTTCTTTTTTTTTGTCAATTTTGGGTTCAAGTCCAATCAAAACAAAATATTGCTAGTTGGTTTTAGTTGCTTACATGAGAAGGGCCAGTTCTCTCCTGGGGATGACTTTCAGGTAGGAGGTGGCTTGTCCAGCTTATAAATGAACTTAAGGGTATTGACACCTTGGGTCTTTTGAGACATTTTTATTTATGCTGCCTTTAAAACCTCGATCATTTGTTTTCTACAGTAGACAGATTATGAATAAGTCTTAAGCCACTCAAAGAGACAAGGTGTTAACTAGCACAATGTTCTGTTCTTTTTCTCTCGAACACACAGGGAGGCTGTGTTAGAAGAAAGAAAGGGAAATAACCCTTACAGAACACACGCACTCCCCTCACATAGTTGTGTTCTACTTCTACGCATGGAGCATTTTGTGAAGCACCACAACAAATGCAGTAGTCCAGTATTGTTGAAGTCATACACTGTTTAAGAAGAGTTTTGCATTTTATCTAGTATGAAAATCTTGCTGTATATGGCAGTTTTTTTATTTACTTTTTCTGAGCTGTCATGACAAATTCACCTGGCAGATTCCAGTCATCCTTGGGTATAGGGTTGTTTATATAATATATGCTATCAATTAACTATTAAGGACCTTGATTATTTACTTCAAATCAAGTTATTATGTTTTCTCCTTCCTCATGATTGAAACATGCCTGCCCTCAAGCACTGTTGACAGTGACTACAGTTCATGTAATTCCCGTGCTTAGAAACTAAGATTTAACTCCCTTGGCCTATACCAGAAGGCTATATTGCGCCCATGTGCTTGATCTGTATGATAATAAACTATGTATACAACTGGCAAACTTGTGTTTTCTTGTGAGAAACCTTCTCTATAGTTTTAATTTAACCAATTTCAGAGCTGCTTTGGTACTTTGAATGATGCCGAAATCACTTCATGGACTTGAATCTTTATGTACAGTTGTAGGCTTGTGTCTACTTGTTGAGAAACTAGCTTGATAACCAGTTGTTTCTTGCATTTCTTCTGTGTGCTCTCCATTTGTTCCTCATGTTCCATTTTCCTTCCATCCATGTTTTATCTACATATGGTCCCTATTTGGCTTATAGCGAAAGGCCATGATGCAAATAACTCGCCTTGTTTTTGTGTCATAAGAAAAAAAAAAATTGACAATGGATTTGTGTAGCTCAAATAAAAAAGATAAAAATTACCATTCGTACTGGGCTTGATTTTGCTGGGCAAGCAATTTGGTAATGCAGTAGAAGTGACATCGGTGTTTTGTTCAAATTTTCTAAATACTGTGCTTGTGGAAGGTATCTTCTGGGGGGCGGACAATAAAATTGAGAACAAGAAGTTCAACTAAGGTAAAAGATTGGGTTACTGCAATAAATGCTGCTCGACGACCCCCAGAGGGCTGGTGTCACCCTCACCGCTTTGGTTCATTCGCACCACCTCGGGGCTTGACTGAAGATGGTAGTGTGGTACAATGGTTCATAGATGGTCATGCTGCATTTGATGCTATTGCTTCTTCCATTGAGGAAGCCAAATCAGAGGTTAGTGCACTTCAAGAAGTGAAAATATTCCTGCTACAAGTTGAAGCCATCGCCATATCATGAAGATAAGTAAATGTTGGGTGCAGATATTTATAACTGACTGGTGGCTGTGCCCAGAATTGTATCTTCGACGCCCCTTTCACTTTCATGGATCCTCTAGGCTTGATATTCTTCTGGAATCAAGGGCGAAACAAGGTGTACAGGTATTTAATTATTTTTAATCAGCAAAACTGTTAGAACCTTGGTTCCAGTATGTGCTCCATCTAATCTATAAGAGCTTTATTAACTGGTTTTTACAAAATTGCATTTATTTGTAAGGGTTAGTAGTGGACTTTAAGATGTGAATCAGTTAGGTTTAACGAAGATATTGTTTGACGGTTTTTCCTTTTTTTTTCCTTTGGATGATTATGTTGGATTTTACAAATATGCATTCTAGTTGAGTTTTGATAATGCGGGCTTTTAGTTGTTATTTGTCTATGATTATATTTTATGAAAACATTATTCGGCTACAAATGATTTTAAGGTTATCCTGTTTCTAAAGTATTGAGGAAAAAACTTAGTGGGAACTCATTATCTTGAGATTTGGAAGAAGTCACTTTTTTATTTAAGTTTTATTTATCTTAACCTAATTCAACAAGATTTTTGGTGGTAAAGGTCTTAAATCAATTCAAACATTTGTCTATGGCCAAGATCCAAACAAGTTAACATTTGAGGGTTAGTTGTATCACATGATAAATAAACCTATCTACAATCTACTGTACGGCATGTGTTTGCTTTCTCTCTTCTTTTATTCTGTCAATAACTAAAGCTTTGTATTAGTAAGACAAGAATGCACTACTTAGCAGTAGTCCAGTAACAGAGCAAAGAATCTAATCATCTAAGAACCATTTTTCTTCTTTAATATAATGATGCACAACACTCGTCCGTGTTCGAGAAAAAAAGGAGCTAATCACACAATGGTTATTCTAGACATGAACCTAGTGCACTGTGATTGAAGACCTGTTTGTTTGAGCTGCAGCTTTTGGACTTGCTCAAAAGCTGGCTTTCTGACTTTTTGGCTTCTGGCTGTTGGCTTTTTGCTATTGACTTTTGTAATAAATTTTTAGCTTCTCAGCACACGAAAAGCCATAAACACTCTCAGCGTGCTTTTCAGCTTTTAGTTTATTTCCTCAGAAGCCAACTTTCCAGCTTTTCAAAATCCAGCTCAGCAGCTAGGCTGATTGTTTCAGCTTCTGGCTTCTGGCCAGCAAAAAGCTGAAGCAAACGAGTCCTGAGCATATCTTCTGTATATTGGAATGCTTAGGTTTAACTGTGTAGATATTTCTGTACTTCTAGCCTGCCATTTAATCAGATTCCTTTGTCTAGTGTTCCCATATGCTCCCAAATGTTTTGCAATGCAGAAGTGGTCATAAGCAAGACTGCAAGAGCATAATTCTCAGCATTCAAATATTTCATTGATCAAGTAGAAACTGAACACAGTTTGCTTAATGCTTATCATGAATCATTTTTTGTGAATAACACATTGGAACTAGTTTTTTTTCCTCGAACAACGCAGGAGAGCTGTGTGTCATTTCATTAAGAGAGGAAAAAAAAAGGAAAAAAATACCTTACAAAAAACGGGATGGATGGCTAGAAAAAACCTTCCCAACACACCCAACTCACACTACATACTGCAAGAAAAGAAAAGAATAAAGCTCGACCAAAACCAACTTCCACACTAGGCCATTAAGGGTCTGATTGGTTGATTGCACAACCCTTTCTCCAGGCTCCAGTAATGCAAATTGAGCTTGTTTGGTTGCCTGTACAAAGCTTTATGCAGCATAGCACTATCCTCAAAGCACCTTAGGCTTGCATCCCACTATTCGCTCAAAACTCAGCGTATCCAGCTATGCAGCCCAAGCGTGCACGCGCTGTGCAGGTCATGGCCCGTTTCCTGCATCCGCTCTGCACTCTGCAGCGCCCAATGCAGATGGGCTGGAGGGTCAGGCTGTGCTCACCTCACTCTTTCCCATTCTCTCCTAGTCCATCTCCGCTCTTCTTGCTCCCATCGTGTTCATGTTTAGTGACGACGAGAGTGGGGGTTCCTGCCGGCCATCGAGATGGATCACAGCAGCGAGGGCCGCATCGTCGTGGCTGTGCAACGCACACTGGACAAGTCCTACGCGTTGGCCTGTCGGCAAGGAGAACCAGGCGGCGCTGGGCGAGGAGATCAGGCGGCGTTGACGGTGCTGGAGGCCACAGTGCGCCTGATTCATGTGTTGCGGGCCGAGCTTGCCGCTGCTAGGATCCAGATCGACCGCGCGCGCCATGGGTCGTGTCGCCGCGGCCTCCGGAGCCGCCGAGGACCTGCATGACTACCTTGCCATCCTAGCCCAGCTCGAGGAGGTGCACGCCGATGCCTCTGTTGTCGTCCTGCACGCCTGCAGCCTTCTCTCGCCGGCGCGCGCTGGCACCTCTCTCCCTCACTCTCCCTTTCCCTTTCTGCAACCAACAGTGATGTGGCTACTTCTCGCAGCTAGAGCTGGTGGACCAACAGTGGTGTGGCTACTGCAGGACCAAGGAGTCTCGGGGAAGACAAGTGAGAGAGATGGGTGAGGGCGTGAAAATGACGAAGGGTAAGGTTACCTATTGGGATGAAGGGGTAAGCATATTAGTTATTATATGCAGACAACCAAACACATAAAAATGTATTCCTCTATGCAGTTCAAGAGCTGGCACAGACAACCAAACGCATGCATAACAGGCTACACCCTCCTATCTAGACAAACCAAACAACAACGAAATGCATTGCCTTATTCAGGCTAAGGATATGCTGCATAAGTTCTAATGCAATGCAATTTCAATACAAGTAACCAATCAGACCCTAAGGGCTTGGAGCAAGCGACCTCAGGATGAGCTTCCGAAGCGCAGAAGCACCAGCCAAACACCACTAGTTTTTTATGTATTGATCATAGTAATTAGTTATACTAATTATCAGTCTCAGTACCTAAGAAATGCTATTTTGTTTTGCAGATTTACATTCTTTTGTACAAGGAAGTTTCTCTTGCATTGAAAATCAACAGTATGTACAGTAAACGGAGGCTACTTAACATTCATGAGAATGTTAAAGTTCTGCGCTACCCAGATCATTTCTCGACTGGCATATATCTATGGTACAATGGGAGTTTTATACTTTTTTATTTTCTGTTAGCTGTAATTAATTAAATTCTCATCATTCACTCTTTTCTGTGGCTTGAAGGTCTCACCATGAAAAAATTATTGTTGTTGATAATCAAGTATGCTATGTTGGAGGTCTTGATTTGTGCTTTGGTCGTTATGACTCCCCTGAGCATAAAGTTGCGGATTTTCCTCCATCAACATGGCCTGGAAAGGATTACTATAATCCTAGGTATTTTTGTTATTCAGATTTTTTATTAGGTTCCATGCATGCATACTTTATATATTAATCATTTAGCTTGTGTGCTTACTATTGTTGTTTGTAAGGGAATCTGAGCCAAATTCTTGGGAGGACACAATGAAAGATGAGCTTGATCGCACTAAATATCCTCGCATGCCTTGGCATGATGTTCAGTGTGCACTTTATGGTCCAGCATGTAGGGATGTAGCAAGGCATTTTGTTCAGAGATGGAACTATGCAAAGGTCAGTTGGCTTTAGGAGTATTTTTCATCTGTATCAGTTCTGAACTTAACAATCTCACCTATTGCAGAGGAATAAAGCACCGAATGAGCAAGCAATTCCATTATTAATGCCTCATCATCACATGGTAATTCCTCATTACATGGGTACAAGCAAGGAAACAAATGGGGAAACGGAGAATAAACAGGGCCATGATAAGGATATTAAATTTAATAGGCTAAACTCCTTGATAACACCAGCATCATGTCAGGACATTCCGTTGCTTTTGCCGCATGAACCTGATCACCATGCATTCGCAAGTGGAGATTTTGGACTGAATGGCATGAATATCACTAATGGTCTTTCAGACCATGCAAATAAAACCAATTGGAACCAGCAGGCACTGTCGAACCGAAAGGCCAAACAAGATCTTTCTTTACAAGATTTACAGATGAAAGGATTTGTGGACAATGTCGGTTCCCTTGAGGTTTCAGTGTCTAAACACTATGGCACCTCAAATCCAAATATGCAACACATAGATAAGGAGTGGTGGGAGACACAAGAACGAGGAGATCAAGTTGCCTCTGCGCTTGACGTTGGAGAAGTTGGTCCCCGAGCAGCATGTCGTTGTCAGGTTATCATGCACTGACGATTAAACTGATATTAATATCCTGATACTTTATTTGTACTTAATGGTATATGTTGGTTTACAGATTCAGCCGCCCCAAACTTTGTGTTGTGCATGCCCCTTGCAGCTTAGTGCTATTCATTGTTACAAAAGTAAACGTGACCATGGTGGTTCAAGGGAACTTTAATACTTTCTCAGAGAATAGATATGGCATAAGAAGTCCCTAGTTAGAAGAAAATGTTATGTTTGTCAAGATTTATGCCGAATGCAACATTATAACTTGTTTGTTTTACCAACAGATAGACATGCCTGTTTGGACATTTTTGCCTGTGTTTGTTGCTTTCTTTCTCATGGTACAATCTTACCATGAATTCCATAACATACTGATGGAAAATCTCGCACTGGCTTGATTTGTTTGTGGCGACCATCTGTGTGTGTTCTATTAGACTATTACATATGGTTTTGGTCATGCAAAAAGATTTTTTTTTTTTCAAATAGCCGATGGTGCATAATCTTTAAAGTTTCATGGAAGCTAACAGATTCTAAGTTTTGAATAATGGAAATAGCATCTTGAAGTTTCATTTGCACTTCTCGCTTGCCAAAGCTGTTGAAATATCCATAGTTATTCCACACCAATAAAAAAAAGGAGTATCCATAGGCATGAGCTGTTCTTAGGTGGCACTTGAAAACCCTTGTCTCAAATTATCACATGCAGCATTTGTTAAATCCAGGTTGCATTAATCTGTTGTCCTTTTTTCTCGAAAACGCAGGAGAGCTGCGCTTCATTATATTAAGAAGAAAGAAAGGGGCTAGAGCCCTACATTAATCTGTTGTCCTAGTCTCCAAGTGGATTGAAATGAATCAGAGATGATATTATTGTCCTCTTAGATTGCTTGTATACGAAGTAATAACGAAAATCATACTGTACACTAATATCTAACCAATTAAAAGTTTTCTGTTATTTAGGTTGTTAGAAGTGTTGGCCCATGGTCAGCAGGAACAACTGAAATCGAAGGAAGCATCCACAATGCCTATTTTTCTCTCATTGAAAAGGCAGAACATTTTGTTTACATCGAGGTGTGTTTTTTAGTTCTGCAGTTTTAAGCCATAAGATTTAAGTTTCGACGTAACACTTTATTCAGAGTTGTTCACATTCATATGATTGAGAATCAATAGATTTGATGTTTCTATATGCACATAATTACAAATAGACTGATATCCCTTGTAACATACATTCTTTCTGCTGTCCTTTGCAGAATCAGTTTTTCATATCAGGTCTTTCAGGAGATGACACAATTAAGAATCGTGTATTAGAAGCACTATATAGGCGTATACTTAGAGCAGAAAAGGAGAAAAGGCGCTTCCGGGTTATTATTGTCATACCACTTTTACCTGGTTTTCAGGTAGTGTGCTTTTGTATCGATTACACATGGTTTGGTGTTGCAGGGTGGCTGTATAGTTACATATTTTGTTTCAGGGTGGCATTGATGATGGTGGAGCTGCGTCTGTGAGGGCAATTATGCATTGGCAGTACCGAACTATTTGTAGAGGACCTAATTCAATTCTTAAGAATCTGTATGATGTGGTTGGCTCGAAGGCGCATGATTACATCTCATTTTATGGGCTTAGAGCACATGGCAGATTAGGTGATGGGGGTCATTTGGTCACTAATCAGGTAAGCTTTTTTTTTTTGTTTTTTTTTTTTTGGGGGGTTAAAAGGTTCTGTTACACTCAATAGGTCATGCCTTTAGGCAATGGTTAGTCTCTGTGCTTTCCTTTAATTCTTTTCCTAATAACCTGCATGCTGCAGATATATGTGCACAGTAAATTGATGATTATTGATGACCGCATGGCATTAATTGGCTCAGCTAACATAAATGATAGAAGCTTGCTTGGATCTAGGGATTCCGAGGTATGACTTGTATATTTGCATGGTGCTCTTTTTTTAACAAACACATGCTACACTTATAAGTAATTAGCAGGCCAAATAGATGAAAGGTTGTACAGTATATATGCTTTGACTCCATGCAGGCAATAACTGCTGAATTCAAGCAGCTTGATTAACTTAGAAATATCCTTCCCTAATGGAGGGATACTCCTAAAGTTATGCAATTAGGCTAAACTGGGATGTAAATTATTTTTCCCTTCCCTGTATATATCTTCTCTATTTCTTTTTCCTCTTCTGTATTAAAAAAGCTCTTTTTGTATTGGAAAGTTTGCTGTTGAAGGTGAAGAGTGTTTTAGTTCATGACCAAACTGCAATTAGTGAAGATCAAGGCATGATTACCAGGATTACTTAGGCAATCCCCTGTTATTTACACTATAACGGAGTCTTACTATTCTTTCAGATTGGTATAGTTATTGAAGATAAAGAGGCTGTCAGTTCTATAATGGATGGAAGACCTTGGGAAGCTGGAAAGTTCTCCCTCAGCCTACGACTTTCTCTATGGGCAGAACACCTTGGTCTTCTTCCAGGAGAGGTTTGGGCTATATATTTCATTATGCTTTAACCACCAATTGAAACTTTAAATTGAGAGTTGCAATAAGTATAGAAGCATTGTGAGGAAAGAAGGATTTATAGTCTAAAGTTCTCTTGTTTCTCTGTTTGGTTTTTTTCTCAAAGTTGATTGTATGCTATCTAAACCATGGGATATTAATTGCCAACCTAGTAGCTTCACCTTCATTGTCTTTTGGCTTCCTATTGTGACACCCAGTCAGACAGGTAATCTAACAACCTGCTGTATCGGTATTTGAATCCAATTCCTCGGTAAATCTGACCTGATCAGTTTTCAATTTAAGGCCCATGTCAAACCATTCCAACTAACACCACCTCAAATCCGTGTGTCCTAATATTTCATATTGGTACTGCATGGTAGCCATGTTCACGGTTTTGAAGCAAACCAGCTAACCCGTTGACCCGAGCTGGACCTGACCAGTTAAAGGTGATTGGGGAGTTTTTACTGGTTTCCGGGTTTGAACCATGTGTCGAAGAAACAGGCTGGGTTGTACTGGTTTAGCCCTGCAAACCGTTTGACCCGTCAGATTCACCGCGTATATTGAGCGGAGGCAGCTTTCATGTTCACTGGCCTTGTGTTCGTCGCTGTTGGTTTTAGCTGCTCATGAAGTCAAGCTGACGAATCCGCAGCATGCCAGTTGCATTGGACCGCCGGCATACAGTTACGGTAAAGATGCAGCCTCCTTCCTTTCCATTGTCAGGTTCTGTTCGAGTAGCATCTCTCGCCTCTCGGCGGACTAGCTACCTCTAGACCTAGGACGCGGGCGGGGGAGTTGGTGACCAGGGCCACTCCGCGCGTGTGGACGCTCACCTCTGTGTCACCCCTTGCACATCAGCTCCATCGAGCCGTCTGCTATACGTGAACAGCTTCTCCGGCTTAACATCCATGTCTCAAGGAAGATGGGCGGCCCAGTTGCATGGCACGTCGGTCGGGATGTCTGGTCCACACGGCGCAAGGCTGTTAAAGAAGAGAACAAGCTGATCAGATCGCTACATAGCACTACCGCCCAGAGTACCTGGCACTGAATGAAAGTCGGTGTCGCTGATGCTGCACTGGGTTGCTCACCTTCAGGAGGAGAAGGTGACGAGCTTCAGGAGGAGATGGCAAGTTGTGGGCTGCCAAGCATGCGCAGGTCGCCAAGCTCCTTGTCCAAGGTTGGATGCCTCTGTTGTAAATTGCATTTGTCGATGAGAATCCTTGGACGAACAAGCGAATGCAGACTGGATGTTGATAGTTGTGGCGAGGAAGACAACTAGGAAAATAACGGTTCATATTATCTAAACTGTGGGCCAGTGAAACTGGCCCAGCTCAACCTGCAGCGCTAGTGCTCAGCAAACTTTAGAAACTGGAACGTCCCATTCTAAACAGCATGTGACAGGCTAGGTTAACAAACCAGCAAAAACCACAGATGAACAGGTCTACTGCATGGATTAAGCTAAGATGCCTTATAGCCTTTCTACGTCATGTACACAAGTGCAAACAGAGTAAATGAGTTGGACAGAGACACTTGAAGAAGAACCATCACTATAGCTTTCTGCACACTATATAGAGTGAGTGAGACTATGGATCAGCAGGGTATCTAGAATAAAGCCAACCACAGCAAAAACGTTTCACCCCTCTTCCCACCTGAACACATGCAATTGAACTATCTAACACCCAACTCTTTGAATCTGTTTCATGGCAACCCTTTATAAAGTAGTCCTGAATATTTTACATATGCTTTTGACAGAAGTAGAATAGTTGCATGATGCACATACAGTTTAGGGCTCTTTGTGGGTTTGATTCCACTTAATGTGTATCTTCACTTTCAGGTTAGTTGCATTATGGATCCTGTGGATGATTCAGCGTACAAAAACATTTGGATGGCCACTGCTAAGGTGAGTGTAGCGGAGATACTTTATCTTTGCCCTTTATTTCTTTTAAGCTATTCAAGTTAGAGACTGAACTGTTTGTTTTGAACTAACCGCTAAACCAGGAAACCATTTTAGTATGACTAAATGTCACTGCACCTGTCTATGAATGTCGTGATTTCACTAACTAATGATTTTCCATTGCATTTTTTTTATCATAAGAATGCTACAGAATGAGCACTAATACTTATTTCCCCCCCTCAACTGAACAAACTGATACATGGCAGGAGAATACCATGATCTACCAACAAGTATTTTCATGTGTTCCCAACGATCACATCCATTCTAGGTGCGGAATGCAGGACCCGTCTTCAAGTTTTCATCCATTTCAGTCGAAATATTGTGCTCGCTGGTCTCTGAAACGATACCAAACTCTTGCAGGTACCAATTTCGCCAAAGTTTTGCTCATCGGAAGGAGAAAATTGGCCACACAACCATCGACTTGGGTGTTGCCCTAGAGAATCCAGAAACTCAACAGGATACAGACCTGGCACGTGTCAATCCAATGGAGCGGTTGCAGGCCGTTCGGGGTCATATTGTTTGCTTCCCTTTGGAGTTCATGTGCCAAGAGGACTTGAGACCTTTCTTCAGCGAAAGCGAGTATTATACATCTCCACAAGTTTTTCATTAGTTTTTTTCCCCTCGCCTTTGGCGAAAGTCCACCCATAGGATACTTGTACATGTTATAGGGTTATTATAGTTGTAGATGCCTAGATAGTATCTCGTGTCTGGACGAATAGGAAAAAGAAAAAAAAACGAAGGAACAACCATATCCTTGCCAGTTTCGAGTATAGGATATGGTGGCCAATATTTGTACATGGCCAAGATCTGTACAGTTCGTTTATCAGAGTTAGTTCGGGCAAGAGATGTTACACTATTAGATTCGTTCTTTCTTGATGCAAAATAAAAGTCACTTTTAAAGACTTAACGTTGAAGTTGCTGCCTTGTACATGGAGCATTGGCAGATTTTGTTGCAGTTTGCTCTCTGTTTATTATTGTGGATGTATGTACTTTGTCAGTTTCTGCGATGGCATATTTGGTATCGTACTTCATCTAATCACTGTTGTATAGGCAAATAAATGTACACGCTGAGATGAATTATTAGTACTCCTTTTGTTACAAATTATAGATTGCTCAGATTTGTTTCAAGTCAAACTCCTCTAAATGCAACTAAATTTATAGAAAAATACACTAATTTCTTCATCATCAGACTAGTTTCGTTAAATTCACTAAATGACGTATCTAGTCAGTGCAGAAAGCTCATGCTCTATGTGGGGTCTGGGGAAGGGTGTCAGTGGCAAGCCTTACTCTCGCTTGTGCAATGCGAGGAGACTCTACCGGTCACAGGGGTAAGACTCTACCTGCCCTTCTTTCGTTAAATTCACTAACATATATTTTTGCTAAAAGCTTAGTTAAAGTTCAAAATTTTGACTTATGACAAGAAATATTTTTTGTGACATGTAATTTGGAAGGGAGGGTGTGTTAGCGTTGCTATCCGTTGTTATCAATTGCAAAGCAATTAGAAAGCCAATAGCTTATCAATCAATTAAAGCCATTAGAATATACTTCCGCTGATCCACATTTAGTTTACATGGGATTTATCTTAAGTAAGCTTCTTTAGCATTGATCAAATTTCTTAGAAAAATATACGGAGTTGTACTGTGTAATCGGAAAAAAAACAGAGCACTATTTTCTTATGTATTTTATATGTACTATATATATACACCTAAAAAAATACCTAACAGTATCGTCTGATCACCCCGCCAACCAGCACACAGCACGTAGAAATCCGACACGAACTCATTCAGTCACAGCAAGTCAGGATGGACTAGCCCCGGAGGCCAGAGGGCATGCGCCAACAGCATGCGAAGGGAGTACGGCGCCTAGACCACTCAACTAATCCTTTCAACCGACATAAAAAATTAAATAAAAAGATAAAAAAAATGCATGCATTCAATATGTTCTACAATTTAAAATCTAATTTCTTGATAGTTCAACTAGAATCTAATTTCTTGATAGCTCGACCAGAAAGCTAGAGCCGGTCACCAATCAAAGACGATTTAGAAGATTTTCAAGTCTAAGATAGGACATCCATTTCTTGCAACTGGCCTCCAGCTTCTTATAGCTGAAGCATACAGTTGCCTGGACTTGAATTTGAATTATTACTGTATATATTTTTCCACAGTTGCCTGGACTTGAATTTGAATTATTACTGTATATATTTTTCCTTTGCAACGAAAAAATAAACTCGGCAATGCTCCCACCCCTCGCTCGCCTGCTTCCGCCAGTCAATTCCGCATGTGCAACATATGATTTTCTATCGGACTCTACAGGTGGGCCATGACACGTCAATTATGGAAAAATACCGATCGGATCCTCAAGTGCGGGAGCACATCCTTTAACGTTGTCCTCATCAAGGATCATGTGCCAGACATCCGTGCACAACCTCATGGTGAAGTCTGCAACTAGGCCACACCGGCCAATGGCGTCAGATCTCACAAGACCATAGATCGTCATGCCACCGGTCGTGCCTGCCCTTGACGACGGCCAACAACGGCGCCACGGCCACAGCCGCGCGGCCTATCCATGGCACTGGTCCCTTTGCCGAACATTGGCAGTGCACGATAGCAAAGGACGCGAGCGAGGCGACGAAAGCCGAGGCGTACAACAGCAGCAGCCCGAGTCGGCTCGGCGGTAGGACCATGCCGGTGCCATGCTACTACTGCCGTCTTCGGCCCTAGCTGCTGCCGTTACCGACGTGCCAGAACTTGGAGTAGGTTAGGTTCCCGCCGTGGAACTCGAACGGAAATGGCCACGAAGGCCATCACGACGGCGCCCGCAGCCGAGGGCCCGCCACGAACAACAACAAAAAGAGAAAAATAAAAAGGCTCCAATAGATTTCAAAATAGTTTAGGATTCCCAATGCATAATTGTTTACTAGCTTTTTTCAGAAAATAATCAAATCAAATTGTAAAATGCATAATAATAAATCACGCGTAAGTATTAGAAAAATGAAACAAGCTTATATTTTCTATAAACTAGATCTACATGATATATGCGACAAAGATTATGAAACCGGCTTTATATTTTTTATATAATTATATTTGTAGATTTTTTAACATGTTCGTCTAATCCGCTCGCCACGTGCGCCGTCATATACTTAGAAAAAAATTCGTAGCCCACGTGCATCAATCTAATAAATTATATAAATGCCGGCCTTTACGGAATAAGGAATGTGACTCCAGGTCGATCGTGTGCTATTGGGCCAAACAAAGATCGTTCGTTGGGCTCGTTTCACTCGGGCCGCCCAGCCAGCCAACGGAAGAGGAGCGTCGGTCGGAGGCGTTCGCGCGTTGGATGTCGTTTTTAGTACCACACCGCGAGTTGAGGAGACGTGGCCGTTGCGTGGGCGCTATAAGAGCGGCGCGAGAGGGTGGCGGAAACCTTACCCGACCCTGTCAGGGGGTGAAAGGCGGCCCGTTGATGATCGTATAGAGACTGACGTGCCGTGCCGACACCCGACAGAACACTTTGCCAAAGGTGCGAGCGATGTCCCGCCCCTACTTTAGGGTGGGCCTCGCGCGCCTATTTTTGGAAGGCCCTGCTACCCTCTGGGAAACGGGGCCTACACCACAGCTGAACATAGCTTTGTCAAAGGAGAATTGGGAAACGGGGCCTACACCACAGCTGAACATAGCTTTGTCAAAGGAGAATTTTATCTTACTGGTTAGCTGTTAGCCATCAATCGACACAGCTTTCTTTGCTAGGAAATTATTCATTTTATATTATATTATTAAAGTAATGATGATAGTAGGTCTAGGATGAGCTATTTTTTTGTTTAGTTTTTCCTTCATTTTTTATATATTAAGCTGTAAAGTACATGCTCTCGGTGTATCCCCCTCACAATCATCTTTAACAAACTTTATTAAATTGACCCTGAACACCTATTTACGCATAGTTTTCCAACTAGCACCTCCATCCCAAAATTACAAATTATTCTAACTTTGCGCGACCAAATTTATATAATAAAATAAAATTTATGATACTAAGTATCATTACATTTTTTATTGATAATATTTTGATAGTATATCTACTTATAAATATTTATAGTTTTTTTTTCTATAATTTTAATTAAACTTGAATTAAACTTGAGAAGTTTTGACTCTAAAGTTAGAATAATTTAAAATGGAGGAGTACATATACTAAAATGCCCACGTTATACAGCATAACAACAGATGCAGACGAACTGCAATAATCAAACAGTGCTTAAGAAATTTCTTGTCATGTCAAATAAGACAATATAGTATGACAAGCTTAATAAGCACCAGTGCGCCATTGCAACTCTCTATCTTTTTAGTTCCCTGTGGCCATTGGTCTATATAAACAATGTCAAAACGCTCTTCCTTCAAAGCACCTGAATTTTAAATGCCTTGGATTTCAAGATCCAAGTATCAGATGTTTGTAAAGTACAAGCAAATATGACTGAAAAAGGTATTAAATTGCTGATTCTGGTTTCTTATACATTTACACATCACACACTCACATGACGCTAACTAAAATCCTTTTTCACGGGTCAGGAGGACATCACGTCTTGTATATTGCAATGTCAGAGAGGCTAATAACAGCTAACACGGAGTATTGTACAGTTATATGATGTATATAGGTCATTCATGCCTTCATGCTATTCTACAGTAGAACCTGTACAATAGCTGTCCTCATCCTTGGCGAACTTCTCAATCAATATTTCCATCATTTTCTTGTACATTGGCATGTAGTGATCATTGATCATGGTATTTGAGAGTCGAATCTTGCTGTAAAGATCTCTAGGGGTCTCATATATTCCAACAGAGCACTCGTCAGCAGCAACTGGATCATCTGGGTCAGCATCTGTGGGAGGCATTGCAACCATGTGCATGATTCTACCAGGTGGGTAGAATTGCTGCCTCTCCAAGCTATCTGATGTGAAGGACTGCCTGTCCTCTACACCTTTTAGCACAGCATTTTCCTCTTCCATTATTTCCTTGGCTGCAGCTGCCTCTTCCTCTCGAGTTCGTGCCTCCACTTCAGCCTGTCGATCCAAGTCCTTCTCAAATTCATACCACAACTCACCCTCTGTTATTTCTTCTTCGGCATTCTCCCGAGAGGTTTCATGCTCACTCAAAAGAGCCTCTTCTTCGTCTGCTGCATCATGAACAGAAACACTGGTTGCAGTATACTGCAATTCTTCTATGGTCTTGGTGCCACATTGTTCTACAACAAAGGACTTTGACTCAACTGTCGCTGTTACATGGGTTTCTGCTCTCATATCATCCTTAGAACTTGCAGTAACTACACCTACACCTCGACGACGTGCACCCATGCATGAC
Source organism: Miscanthus lutarioriparius (assembly GCA_904845875.1). NCBI lineage: Eukaryota > Viridiplantae > Streptophyta > Magnoliopsida > Poales > Poaceae > Miscanthus > Miscanthus lutarioriparius. The sequence continues at coordinate 74,948,236 of CAJGYO010000006.1, forward strand.
CAAGAGGAAAATGCAGACCGACTTCTAGCAACAGCCTGTGCAACATTCTGTGCTTGTTTCATCACAACCTGCATTGGAATATAAGCTATCATGCTGTGCACGTCTTTCATGCACTGAATATTTGAATAGTATCATTCAGCATCAAGACTTTATTTAGTTTATGAAACAACCATGTCCAAAATAAGGTCATAAAGTAGAGAACGCTTAATCTAACAAAAGAAAACTTTTAGGTATAGGGTGCAGGCATCACTATAGAACCACACCATTGCTACCAATAAAATATCATGTGCTATATTGCAAGGCAACCTTAATTTATCTAAACTATACAGCTTGCAAGCTCCTGGTCACATATGTACCTGGGTTTTGTTTGAAACGGGACGTAGAAATGCTCCAGCACCTGCAACCCTCTCTCTCGCACCAGAAAAAGACTGCAGGCGAGTTCCTAAAGCAGTGGCTGACCGGTAAACGACATTTAGGAAACGCGTCTGTTGTATTTGATCCCTCAAATCATTTAACCATGATGAAGCTGTTACCTGGATGATGGATAAGAGAAGGATTGAGGAAGAGAGTGAAATTTCTTGCTACTAAATTTTCAATGAAACCAACCATAGTGTCATATTTACTGGTGTATAAGGTGCACTCAAATCAAGTGCAAATAAGAATCCCATTTCTCCCCAGAGATGAAACATTATTTAAAGCAACAAATCTGCGTGGAGAAATGGAGCTACCTCAGAACGGAGATCATCAATAGATGCAGTCGATACAGTGGGAACCAGATCAGCTCCATTGACAATCGTAGTCACAAAATGCTTGCCTGATTCTGCTAATTCCCATGTCATGCAAGAAGCTGACAACAAAAAAAATCAGCTGTTATTAGATCCTAACCCAATATATTATGGACACTCGACATGATAACAGTTGACATACCTGGTGCGAATGCAACACAAGTTGTTGAATAAAACTCTTTGTGTTCTCTAAGGATGTAGGTTAGCAATGCAGCAGTACCACCACCCAATGAATGGCCAACAATCTAACAGAACAAAATTAGCTCTTCAAATGACAAGGGGTATTATTGAGACAAAATGATGCAGCAATTTCACCACACCAAAACTTATACAAACAAGATCAGGCATGGCTGAGTTTGAACCATAAAATGAATATGCACCTTGATTTGGTACTCTGGGCATTGTCTGACTGCTTCACGGAGGCATGGTGTTACACCTCTTGCAATCCAGCGGGCTGCTGCAACCATCCCACAGTGCGCATAGCCTAACACTAATTTGCTCACACTGCCTTCATCCAAAAGTGAGAGGTGAAATGGCACCACAGCCCCAGTAGCAGCAGTCAGAGTATCTTTCATGCTATGAGTCCCTCGAATCAAAACAAGGAAGGATTTGGTGCACTCATCACGTAGAATTGTATGAGCAGGCTTCAAAATCTGTTAAAGTAGGACAATGTTGGGAATCAAAAAAGAAAAAAACATAATCAACTAGATTCATATTATCACTACCAACAGACCATGCCTTAAGAAATGGAGCGAACACTAAAAAGCTATCAATACTTACTCACCCCCGCCTTTGGTTCCTCAATAAGAACATCCTCCTGTGAAAATCCAGCTAATTCCCGGAACACTGGAAATGGTTTCTTAGAGAAAAGGAAGCACAGGTCAATCAACCGCCGTAGAACAATCAGCTCTTCCATGATTTCAGGTCCTTTCAGTTCAATGCACTCGCTTCCAGCATATACACTGGCAACATGTAAATTGCCCTGACAAGTAACACCAGGTTACAGTGAACATTAGGTTACTCAAGAATCAGGATTCGTCACCCAACACGAGAAAAGGAACAGCACATAAGTTCTGGTATCCTTTAATAACTTAAGGTAGTACTTAGCTCTGAATCCCTCGGTTGAAAAGTTAAGCCATAATCAGTTCAATCACAACCATCTTATCTCATAGAGGTCCATATTAACAGTTCTCTCACGATTAAGTATGCTAATCAGATATAAACTTCATCTTCAGAGGCATGTTTACTCACAATAAGCACAACTTGAAGATTGAAAAGGTATAACTCTGTCCACCGAAGTATCCGTAAACTGAAATTTACCAGCAACCTCAACTTTGCAGGTGCAACTGCATAACACTAGAATTAGCACTAGCTCCACCACAAAACCCACCAGCTTGATACCTTCGTAGTAGCAATTTTTCGCGGCATGAAAGGCTATCAGCACAAGAACTCACCCGGCTTTGCGAGCATCTATATACTTAGTATCAACCACTACAAGCTTGTAGCCCAAATCCATTCCTACCAGCAGTGCAGAATGCTATCGGGAAACACAATTCGAGCAAAGGAACTCGCATTTCAGATCCAAAACGCAAGCCTTGAGAGCCAAAATTCGAAACGAAACCGAGCCATTTCACTTGGATCCAAGCGGCAGGCAACCCGATGGCGGAATAGCGAGGAGGAACGGTTCTCTGGTCTCACCTGTCGCCGCATGAGGTACTTGATTCCGAAGGCGAGGTCCCCGATGGGCCACTTGCCGAGCGTCTCCGAGTAGGTGAACCGGAGCGTTTCCGCGAGCGTGCCCACCGCCTCGATCCACGTCGCGGGCGGCTGCACCGGGCGCCGCGCCGCCGCGCGCCCCCTCCGCCGCTTCCCGGACCCGACTCCTCCCCCTCCCCCTCCGCCGCCGCCGACGGAGACGTCCTCGCCCGCCAGCCGCCGGCTCAGCACGAAGTAGAGCAGCATGGCGCCGCCCACCGCCGCCGCCATCGTCGCCGTCCCCATGGTCGCCCGACGACGAGGGCGGCGGCGGGATCCCGACGCGAGTGGCGCGGCGAGGGGCCTCTTCAGGACACGACACGACGGTTTTCTCTTCGCAGCGACTGAAATGCAAATATCTCGCTCGCTCCGGTTTCTTCCTTCCCCGCCCCGGACGCGGTTGGGTTTGTTTGGGTTGCTTCGCCGCGTCTGCAACCATGAGCCGATTTGTTGAGCTTTCCCAATTAAAGGCTAACCGATTAGATCGATTTTGGTTATCCTAATCACTCTGACTGGGGTACGGCTAACTCCATCCAATACTCCATTGCTAGTGGATTCGGATATGCTTTGTTTTTGGATGAATATTTTTCAGCAGCTTTTGCTTAAGTGGGATCCGCTTTGTATGCTCCACTGATGATCAATAAAACATTGCTTTCGCCGCTGTATATGAACGACCGCTAAGTTTTTGTTTTATATAAGTCACTCGTAGGCTCTTATATTAAGAGGATAGTAAAAACAAATTTATTCGACAGCAAACTCAAGTGAATGTTCGTGTATCAGATTGTCTGTGTCCATACCATGTTTGAAAAAGAAAATTAGTTGAAAATGGTCTTGCGTGATGGGTATCGGAGTAAAAATAAGCCATGTTATATGGTCAATAATCATAGAAAGCAGTTACTAAATATATATTTCTAGTGGACCAAATATTTGTCATTATGTTGTGTTGTTTATAGGAGTTGGAGGTTGCCTCCACTCTAAATTCACCTTTCTTCTAGAGCTGGAGTGATTTAGCTTGAGATATTTGGGAGCAGAGTTGGGTTTTATGGAAGGAGTAATTCCAAACACCTTGTATATGAGACTGAAGTGAAGGCACCCCTTTCCCAACCTCCCTCCCAAGTTTGATTCCGCAACAAGCAATGGCTCGAAATTATCTGTGACCGCGTCATGCCATGCAACAATTTGATGGTATGGTTATTGGTAATTTGATCGCTTAAAGCAATGCAAAACAGATGTTTCGAATCATTATATAAATACGAATAGACTTTTTTAGAATGTTATGTGTCGGTGTTTTGTATCGGCAACTACTAGTTTTTAATATCATCATGCGTAAGGATCTAATGTGATAGCACATGGAACATGAAGGCTTATACTGGTTCAAGAAAGGTGCCTTATATCCATTGGTGGGGTGGTGCTCGGATCTTTGTCTCCTAAGTGCTCAAAGTTTTAGCAGAGACTCGGTGTATGTTATAAGAGTAGTACCGCGCGCGTGTGTGTTGTGATATCTTGTGTCATGCTACAAGAGGGTACCCCATCCCCTTCGTATACCCAAGGGGATATGGTTCTAAGGAAGAGTAGCGTGTGGTGCTGACGTCTTTCTCATTGCATCGTACGGTCTGACTCGATTACCAAAGTGATTAGATCTAAGGTGACAGTGATCGTGGTGTCGTTCACATAGGGTTAGATGGTGAGCGTGAGTACGTGACCCACGCTTGATTTGATGGACTAGTGATGGAATGGTGCTAGGCATAATGACACTGTTTCAGCTTCAATCCCATTTATCATGCCGTGTGAGCCCATTGTAGCCCGCCTGCCTCAAGTTTTGTCTTATCGTTTGACTTTCGTTACTCCTATGGTTGGTAGCAAGTATTTTATTTGGATCCTCGGTCAGGGGCTTCCCTACCCATGCAGTGCACTTTGACTTAGCTTCAACCAGTAAGAGACCACATCAAGAGTAACGACATCGCCATTAACTTCTTGCACTTGTAAACCCCATCCTTTTGGCTCTATAAGTAACAATGGGGAGCCTCACCTAGGGAGATAATAGAGCAATTCACATGTACTCACACACGCAGGTCACTCACAATTTCATGTAGCACACATCCACCTAACCCTCCGAGTGCTTGGACATAGCAACAAACTCTTCTTGCACTGAACATAAGGCTTGATCACCAAAATCATTATAATTTCTGTGTCTCATATGCATGCAAAATTTTACTTGTCGGGGGTACAAAACATCGGCAACTCTACACTATAATCATCCGCGGAAAGCCCAGTTCGTCGCACGTTGACAAAATAACTCCCTATGGACTTGATCAGAGATTAGGATTTCAGATTTTTATGGATCTTTAAACTTTGTAATGGGAGGAAAACCCCCTCAAGGTTGCATTTTGGTTTGATATATAGACTTAATAGGTTACCAACATTAACTTAAGTCATGAATTTTATAATCATCATAAAACAAATACATATATGATATTAATTAATAAGGGAAATTATTTCTCTTAAATTTTGTAAAAAAGAAAAAAAAAATAGATATGTAACATTTGGTGTCCTATATCGATGGACATTTGATAGTCGCAAACACATGGAAATGTTTTGCTAGGAGCAGTATTTATTATATACATCAAGCTTTCGTTCATGAAGCTAAAGCATCTCGATGTTTCCAGTTTCAGATGTTGTTGAACCACGTCAAGTAAAAAGAATGGATGGAGTAGGTGGGGGGAGCAGAACCACCCTTGGCTGTCTTGGTTGGTGCGCTGATGTGGCATGATCGGGAGCTTTTTATCTACGGTGTCAAGCTGGTAACCGGAAATACCTAGAATCCGTTGCTTGCTTTGCCATGGCGAGGCGGAGTGCCGAGTGCGAGCGCCTAAACTTGCGGCCCGCTATCAGGGCCCATTTGCCACTCGACTACACACCCCACTTGAAGAAGGTGGGCGGTTCGGCCCAGAACAGCAACCCCTCCTCCGCACTCGGCCCGGTGTGGACACAGCCGCCGCCGGCAGTTCGCCGCCTTTGCCCTGCTGCGAGCCTGCGAGCAAAGGGCCCTCTCACCCAACCATCGCCGCCGCACGTCCGAGTGGACGCTTGGGGGCTCCGCCGACGGCGCCGCGGTACGTGCCTCCGCCTCTGCTTCCATCAAAGGTAGGGGCAGCGGCTGCTGCCAGTCGAGACTTGAGAGGCCGAGGAAGGTCCGAGCATCGGGAGATCTTCGGGGTAAGACAGCGCGGTTCTTTTTGTTTGTATATCCTAGCGTAGTTGGTTCCTCAATCTATTAGATATAGAATGCTCCGCATGATACATTTAAATCGGGAATTCATATTGAACGCTAGTGAGCATGTGTATTCGATCACTGTGACAATAATTTTTCTCTGTCTGGCGATATGGGTATTAGCTAATCTTGTTCTAGGAAGAGGTTTCTGATTGACGAGAGAGCTATTTGAGCACTTGGGTTGCCTCGTTGGACTGATAGCCACAATGGCATGGCAGTGGAGCATTTCATGTTTTCCCAGCATTTTCAAGCAGCAAAACACTTGAGCTGACAAGCTCTCTTGCATAAGCTTCTAGCGCCTTCCTGTCTGGGGACTGGCCGGGGAGGTTTGCTAGAGAACTTCTGTATTTTTGTTCATTTATTTCTTCTGTTATATCTCATCAGCTCTCCTGCCATCAGTTATTATTAGAAAAAACATCTTGCTTGTTCCAACATCAAACTTTAAAGCTATATGTCTCCATTACTGCAGATTCTTTTATCTTTCAGTCTCTTTTGGGTGCATGAATGGAACTTTGGTGACCAAGCTTTGATAGTGTGGTACACAATACAATATCTTTCCTTTCTTTGTCATAAATGTATTTACTTTTCTTTTAAAATTAAAACTGGTGTGGTTGTCAACTTTATGCTCACGATGCATTTATCAGCTTACTCGCTATTATTAGCTTTGGTTAGGCTTGTTCAGACCTCACATTTGTCTGTGTTTTGCCTATTCCCAGATGTGAAGGATTAAAGTTCGTGTGAAAGATTCTGACTACAATTGATATCAAGCGGTTGCTTTCTTATTTCTCATATGTTCAACCATGCTCCTCCATGCTAAGGAGTCAGTTAGGAAGATGCATTCAGTTGCTAAGAACTACTTTGGTACCGTTCTAGCTTTCACTTTTTAAATCCACTACCATGCAATAAAAAACAGCTAAGCCTCTAATGGTCTAACTCATCCCTTCCTGTTTTTTTGACAGTGTCTGATCTTACTCATCCTCCAAGATCCTTGAACAGAGCTTCCAGACATATTGTTCCATTCAAGGCCCGTTTGTTTACGCAATGCTCACTTGAGGCCCGTTCAGTTGACCAAGAGATTGTGATTGCTATGGGAAGTAATGTGGGTGATAGAGTCAGTACATTCAACAGGGCATTGCAGCTGATGAAAAGCTCAGGCGTGAACATCACTAGGCATGCCTGTCTCTATGAGACTGCCCCTGCTTATGTGACTGATCAGCCGCGGTTTCTTAACTCTGCCATTCGGGGCACAACTAGGCTCGGGCCACATGAGCTTCTTAAAATGCTAAAGGAAATTGAGAAGGATATTGGCCGCACTGGTGGAATAAGGTATGGCCCGAGACCTATCGATCTAGACATACTTCTTTATGGCAACTCCCAGATCCATAGTGAGACTCTAATTGTGCCACATGAGCGCATCCATGAGAGGTCATTTGTTTTAGCACCTCTTGTTGATCTTCTAGGTGCATCCGGCGACGACGCTATCGAAACAAGTTGGCACTCTCTCTCAAAGTGCAGTGGAGGTTTTTTTGAATTATGGAATAAACTTGGGGGTGAATCTATAATTGGAACAGAAAGTATTAAAAGGGTATTACCTGTTGGGGATTGTTTGTTGGATTGGTGCGAGAGGACCCTTGTCATGGGGGTCCTTAATTTGACACCAGACAGCTTTAGTGATGGAGGTAAGTTTCAACAAGTGGAAGCTGCCATTTCTCAGGCTAAGTTATTAATCTCTGAAGGTGCAGCTATCATTGATATTGGTGCTCAATCTACCAGGCCCTTTGCAAAGAGATTATCTCCAAACGAGGAGCTTGAGAGGTTGATTCCTGTTCTAGATGAGATTACAAAAATTCCTGAGATGGAGGGCAAGTTACTCTCAGTGGATACATTCTATGCAGAAGTTGCCAATGAAGCTGTGAAAAGAGGAGCTCACATGATCAACGATGTATCCGCTGGACAGCTTGATCCAATAATTCTTAAAGTTGCAGCTGAACTGGGAGTTCCATATGTTGCAATGCACATGAGAGGAGATCCGTCAACTATGCAAAGCGAACAAAATTTACACTATGATAATGTCTGCAAGGAAGTTGCTTTGGAGCTATACACACGGGTGAGAGAAGCAGAGTTATCTGGGATTCCATTGTGGAGGCTAGTTCTTGATCCTGGCATTGGCTTCTCCAAGAAATCTGGACATAACCTTGAAGTAATTATGGGATTGGAATCCATTAGGAGGGAGATGGGTAAAATGAGTATAGGTGCTTCACATGTGCCAATATTATTGGGGCCTTCAAGGAAAAGATTTTTGGGTGAAATATGCAATCGTGCTAATCCAGTTGAGAGAGATGTTGCTACTGTTGCAGCTGTGACAGCTGGGATTTTGAATGGTGCTAACATAGTAAGGGTCCATAATGCTGGATATGGTGCAGATGCTGCAAAGGTTTGTGATGCATTGCGTAAGGGAAGAAGTTGCAAAAACTGAACTATCAGATCAAACAGATACCTAACTCCAGTTTTATACAAGAAAAAGGTGATGTCAGATAGTTACTCTGCTGCTAAATGGGATTGTCATATTACACCATTTGTGAAGTATCGTTGCTGCAATGAACCAGAGATAATGCTTTTTCTTGTGTCACCAAGGAATAAGGTCACAGAAGCTGCTAGTGAAGTTGCAGATACTTATCCTTCAGGATTTGAAATTGTCAAGTTCTACTAGTCTGGTTTGTTTGTATCTTTTCTAGTTCAGACATATTTGATTAATTGAGCTTATACCAGATTTCCTACTTCTCCCTGTAGCTTCATCTTTTGTACCTTGATGTACCCAATAAGGAAGCCTCATATATAACAAATGCCATATGATACGCAAAGTCTCAACATTTGTTCTATGATTTAACTTTTTCTCTGAGGGTTTATCATCCACTTATAACACCTACTGTTTGTTGCTAAATATTTTTTAGGCACCTCCCATGTAGGTTTATTTTCATTCTGAACTGCTGTTATTTGCATTTCTCACTTTTAGCAATCTTGCTGTCTTTATCCATTGAAGGAATTTCAAGAACTTTAAGTGCAGTTGACTAAACTGTCATCAATATGGATATTCCCCAGTGATGTGATGTGAACACTCGGCCTCTTATCCTGTTCTCTATCATATATTCCAGTTATGACCTCCCCAGGTCAGTACTTCCCCTGCAGCATTTCTCACCTCTTATTTTCCTTATCCCTTCTTTTGAAAGTACTAGATATATTTTACATTAAAAAAAAGTACTAGACATATTCCTTCATGATGAAATGAAATTAAGTACTAACGTCTTACAATTTGGAACGGGGGGAGTAACTTGTTGTGCTATCAGTTTATCAAAGAATTCTACTTTCTTGACTGAACTTATTATAGCTGTACATTACTTCAGGACATGTACTGGATGCTAGATTAACTCATTCTTATGCTCCAAAGAAAAACGAAAATGACATCAAGATTACATCATTCTGGAATTCTGCACAGCGAAATGCATTAGAATAGCACCAGTGTTTGCTACTCATAAAAGTAGACTTATATGTTTTCAATCAATAATACAATGAGGCTTATGTTCTGATAAACTCCTTGACATGGTTCTGTTCTACTGCACTTTATGTGATACAAATCAGATGTGAAATGCCTATGCCTGTCATGCTACTAGTTGTTAGACAGGACAAAAAGTTACTTGGTCAGGAAACACCGGAACGGGAACACCTGTGCCACTTCCTTGTAATACGCACAGGACCACAGCTTTATAGATTCTTCTCTGAGACGATAGAGAAGCATGAAGGACATGCATAGTGAAAATAGTGGTGATTGCCAGGAAAATCATCTCATTCTCCCACTATGTACACGTTAAGCATCTTATTGTTCCCTTTCCATTACTACATCACATAAACCCAATATTTAAATCTTACAACTACACAGTGACCATTAATTCGTACATAGGCCAAATTAAGCCTACATGATGATCTGTCTCTGCACTAGCTATGCAACCTTCTTTGGCATCAATGCAAGGTCTCTGCAGAAACGAATTAATTCCTTGAGCAGATTGCAGCATATGGGTCTCATCTCACGCTATGTTGCATGCGTTTGGGTTCTCATCGCTGAAGATGGTAGTGATCTGCCTGTCATCTCCTTTTCCCCTTGCTGGGTAGTACTCTGCAGGGAGGTAGTACCTTCCTTCCTGAACTGGAAAGCCACCATAGCCGCTGCCATACTCGGCTACGTAACTGTGCGTCGTCGCATTCGCATGGTAAGGTGATGCTTCGTACCTGACGCCGTGCATGTCCATGGGGTGCTTCGCCCTCACCCAGTGCTCACTGTGCATGCGGTGGCTACCATGGCCGTACCCATACGGGTAGTCATGTACTGTGCGTACCACGGTGGCATCCCTAGCCACCGGGGTTTCTGCCGGCTTTGCCTCCTTGTTCTCCGGCGCGGGCGCCTCAGCTGGTGCGGCCTCCTCTGCTGCTGCTGGAGGAGCGGCGTCGGCTGCTAGTGGTTCGGCGGGAGGTGATGAAGCCGCCTGGGCCGCCCCTTCGGCTTCGCCGTCGGCAGGGGGAGGCGGCTGAGCCTCGACTGCCGCTGCGGCGCCGGAGTCGGTGTGAGAGAAGATGGTGGGGATCCTCTTGGTCTTCCTGATGGCCTTGACGAGGCTCTCAGGATCGGCCATCCCCACCACTGTGATCTTGTGGGTAGCTTGATCTATATATACTTCGCTAACACCTGTACAGCACAGGTCCATTCCATTATTAACTTGCAAGATGTCATGTAATGCTCTTGTTAGAGTATCATATCAATATCATGCTTGTCACCAGTCGAGCTGGATATCTTAATGATGAGTCGATGGAATCAAATAAAAGAAACTGTTAGGTTTCAGGTTAGAATTGGCTTGACCATCAATGGCACTCAGGGTCTTCCTGATCTTGTTCCCGCAGCCATTGCAGTCCATCCTTACATGGAGCTCCGTTATTCGTTGTGTCTGCAGGTTTACGCAAGTAGATTAGTACAGCCACCATGCAAAAAACAAAAATGCAACAAGAGCTTGAGTTATGGATATTCCACAAACCTCCAGTTCTGTAGTCATGATTGAAGCTCTGACTAGTAGAGCTGGTTTCGGGCTTGAAGCTACAAAGAGTTCGAGCTAGCAGGGAATGAACTCTTGTTAAGACCTTAGCACAGGGCAGGTTGGAGTTGGAGTCACTGACCATGCAATGCGTTGCATTTTATATCGCATTGCTTGTGCGGCGCCGGGGGTGGTTTTGGGATGGAATATTTACTGGTCGATTTGTGTGGGTCACCCAAAGAATATCATTGGAAAGCGAAAAGAGAGTCCCCTAGCTAGATGGCTCCATCTTGGCATGAGCTCCGTTTCTTTTCCATGGAGTCAGAGTCACATGCAAGTGGCCTTTCTGAGTTGCTTACAATTACAAGTGGCTCAGACAATTCTACTGTGCCACACCTTGGTTTTTATCTGTCATCCACCACTGTATAGAGTGTTTGGTCTTTTTTCTGTGCATGTCTCTTATTGTGTTGTATTTTTATTTTCCTGTTGTCCAAAGTTCTGGCTACATTCCTCGCTTCATGTTTGCACTTTGGAATAGCACTACAGCAGTGCAGCATCAGTTTGTAGTGGAATCAAGCTCAAAGCACTCGGCCTCAACAGATGCTTCGTATGCGATTGGCTCTTCCATCCTCAACTTTAGGGCACGTTTAGATCTAAAATTTTTTTGGGTTTTAGCTACTGTAGTACTTTCGTTTGTATTTGACAATTAATGTCTAATTATGGACTAATTAGGTTCGAAAGCTTCGTCTCGCGATTTCTCATCTAAGTGTGCAATTAGTTTTTTTTTGTCTACATTTAGTACTTCATGCATGTGCCGCAAGATTCGATGTGATAGATACTGCGCAAAAAAATTTGGGTTTTGGGGGGAACTAAACAGGCCCTTAGGATTCCATTTTCTTCATTATTCTCCATTTTGGAGCCGGCTTTGGTTAAAATTTTGGCATTCTCTGATTGGAGTGCTGATGAGAATATCCCTTAGCCGGCCAGAGAGAAGATAGAAGGATGAAAAGATGATAGATATGGAGGCTCCTTTGGTCAAAAGAGAAGCTCTTTTGAGAGGGGGAGGATATCCACTCCTAGTGAACCCTCTCAGGTAAAGGAAAGTATTTATGTTTGCGCAGCCTTGATTATATCTCATCTATCTATATTCTTATCTGCTATTTACACAACACGGAAATTTTGTGGTTTTCTGTGCTCTAGTTCTTGTAGATTCTTTGCCAGTTGGATGCCAACATCTGTTAGATTATTGAAGGCAAGTGCGATGTTGTTTTTATATAATCAGAGCAAAGACAGATAGTCAATCAGCCAGTAATACTAAAAATAAATAAATGATACTTCGGAAATTGCAATAATCTCCAAACCATGATTTATAGTATTATTATCAGTTTAAATTGTATCTAGTGATACTAATTTTGTGTCAAACTTAGTTAAATTTAAAAGGTTCAGGACTTGCGCATTTTATAAGAAACAAAGCTTTCAGGCCTAAAAGCTGTTTCTCGTGAGATAAGCTGCTTTAATTATTGGCCACATGTTTCTTATACGGATAGGCCGGCAAAGATGAACGACTATTGCCGAGAATGCTGACGGCATGCACTGCTATCAGGAGATGAGGCCTGACTGTGTTTATTCTTGGATTGAGCTCTTCACCAGATCAGTCACTTTTGTGCCTTCTTTTTCATGTCGCGAAGAATATTTCATCTTTGGTGTCAACGCCATGGTTATACTTAAGTTTCTGTCACCGGAGGCCGGGCTCTACTATTGAAATGGGCCTTTTCTATCGGTTTGGTACGTAGCGCAAAGGCAAAAGAGTGTAGCTTATATCTGTGCACTGTACACCCACACAAAAATTCCCCTAGTTCTGCAAAAAGTTGTGCTACTTTGAGCCTTCTATATTTCCATCACATTTTTTTGTCATCTGTAAGGTTTTTGGTGATCATTATTACTCTTTGAGACGTAACAGAAAATTCACAGACTGCTTGTTGCATGAAATTGTGTTCCTATGGCTTTCGGGTGTAGTTCATGCTATTGTTTGCTTACTTATATTTGACCTTTGGAGTTCCCAATATTAGTTGCAAGAAGTCAGAATTAATGGCTATGTTGTTAGTAAGACTTATGCCTTTCTACAGGGTTCAAGAACTTGTTGCATTTTCGCTAATATATTGATGACGCAAACTCAAACAGACGATAGGTCACGCGTTCATGCACTCGCGCGACCCATCCGTGCCCCGCTGGAGAGGAAGAAGAAGAGTCGACCGGCCGAGGTTAGGGTTTCGGGAGGAGATTCACTCACCTTTTGGTGTAGAGAGGGTTTGGGGGCGGTGGTCGTGACTTGGCGGTGGCGGTGGGCGAGACGGTGGCGGGGCGGGGCGGTGGGGGCGCCACTTGCCAGGACGGTGGAAGACAGCAGTTGGGCGAGACTGGCGTTAGGGCGTCCCAGGGGAGTATTCGCAACTGCCTTGTGATAAAGGGAGGGCGGGGTTGAGAGAGCAGCGACGGGAGGTGGGTGGCGTGGCAAGGCGACGTGAGGGGTCGCATCATGGGATATCTTCGTCCTTTAATTAGATGGGACCTTTGCAGTCCTCACTTAGATATTACCGTGGGTATATCCTATTTGCTGTTTGGGCGTGTGATTTATTTTGTATTGTTCAGCGAACCCACACATACCTCTAAATATATTCGTATATTATATATAACCTCTAAGAGGATAGACCCCTAAATTCGAAATGAAGCTACGTGGAGACATATGATGATTTTTTATTACTTTAAGACGTGGCACACGATGATTTCTTGTATACACAATACAATACAATGTGTCACTACCGTGTGTGGGATGGAACGTACCAACTACCAAGACGGACACTGGGTCACTGGCGACGACGACGTGACGCAGATCTTTTGTCCGCGTGTTTCAGGGCTTTCAGGTGTGTACGTGCACGCTGTTGGCATGGTGCTCACTGGATGACCACGTGCCGGCGACGTTTGCTTCATAGGCTGACGATAGTTTTGGCCGTCGCGCGCCGAACCATGAGAGGCATCTTTCATCTTTTGTGGGCAGTGGGCAGTGGGTACCGTACCGCTCTCGCCGGCCCGCGGCCGAAAGTCACCCACCACCGCTAGGCGCTAGCTGCAGATGTGCCGCAGCCGCAACTCTCGATCAAGATATCTATATTGATGTGCAGCTTGGGACAAGGGAATCACCAATGCGGCCATGCACATAGCTATCATTGCCTATTTCATTCATTGAATTCGCTTGTCTACTCTACATCACCCTAGTGCTCATAATCCGCACTAAATTTTAGACCATGAGATCGCGTTTAGATCATCAGCTAAAGTTAAAACTAATTCTAATTCAATAAAAAAGACTTGTGTTGGTCTCTCATCTCTCCTCTGTCTAACTCCATCTTCTTTGCTCTCTCTTCTTGCTGTGTGATCGGCGGCGGCAAGCCCAACCGTGTGAGGGCGCGTGAGGTGGCGAGCCCGGCTGGGCAGGCAGGAACAAGCGGGGTAGCAACAACACCCTCCTCTTGCAGCGCCTCTCATCATCGACAGCCTAGCCCGTGGCACGGTCTTGTGCCTCAATGGCACCGAAGCTACCCTCCCTGAGCGCCTGCATCACCTCGCAGTCCGCCGTGTTTTAAAATGGTGGGGAAGACTGGGTGCGACAGTGGATGGGTACAATGGAGATGGGTGAGGAGGCGCAACGGCGGTGCGCGATAGGCGTGCGGTGGTAGTGGGGGATTGGGCATGCGACGCCAGTGGAGAAGATGTGTGGCGGCGGAGGATTATGCAAGGGCAAACTTGTCCTTTGGAGAAGATGTGTGGAGAAGATTTTAGTGGTTAAACTTTAGATAAGCATCAAAGTATGACATAAATTTGTTCTTTTTGTAGTGGGGGTAAAATACCATAACACCTTAAAATTTACTCCTTTTTAAAATAGATGAAAAATGATTTGAATTTGCATTTTGTGCCATGAAATATAGGAAAAATAATATTTTTTATTAAATTAAAATTTATCATAAGGTTTAGTAACTTGTTTGTGCATACATACTGGTGCATTGGATTTATTATAATATGTGACTTTGAACAAAGTTTAAAAAGATTTCAAATATTTTTGAAATGACTTGAAAAGGGCTTTTGATTTTTTTTGAAAACTCACTCTCCCTTTCGGCCGGTAGCCCAGCCAGCTAGGGCCTCTCCCGCTTTCCCCTCTCCCTTGGCGTCAGCCCAGCTGCTTCCGGCCCAGCCAAAGCAGAAGCCCGCACGCTGCTTCCCTTCTCTCCCTCTCTGTGTATGACCAACCCCGCACATTCTCTCGCTGACGAGGCGGCCCCACAAGTCAGCCGCACCCCTTCTCCTTCCTCTTACCGTGCCGGACTCTGTTCCGTCGGCACAGAATCCGCCGCCGCCCCGATCTTCTCGGGATTTGGCATGTGCCCCACGCCGCTCCGCCCCTTAAATAGCAAGCCCCTGCGTCCGTACCACCGTACCTTAGTCCTAGCACAAGCCGCCGCCTCCACCCGAGCTCGCAGCACCCCACTTCTGGATCTCGCCGAGTCGCCATCGCTGCTACCGTCGCTGGGATCCTCTCTCGCCATCCGTGACCCGTTGCCGAGCTCCGTGTCGAGGTTGCAAACTTCCCATAGCTCTCTATCTCTCTCTTTCTCCCTCTGTTGCTCACGCACCAACGCCGAACTTGCAGGAGACCTCGATGCCACCCCACCGAGCCCTACATCGTCGCTGGACGTTCTGCGCCGTCGTAAACACCCTAGGTGAGTTCGCCTTGGTCCCCACTTCCACCCCATGCTTTCTCCGCGTTGAATCGTGGACTCTAGGGCCCTCTTCGCGCTCACCAGCGAGCTCCTCGCCGCCATCAATGGAGCTCCGCCACTCCTGGCACTGTTCTGGCCGACCGACTCTTCTCTCTCCCTCCCTTCTTCTAATCTGGATCGTCCATCTTTGATCCAACGGCCCAGATTAGAAGATACCCCTTCGCTTAGCTTATTTGCTAAAGAGCCCCTGTAATTTTCTTATTTCAACCCGCAGTCCATAACGTATACTTACAAATATGTTTTCTCTTTCTGAAAGCGTAGTTTCCTTCGGTTAGATTCAAAATACGTTTTCATCTATTTACAATTTTGCCACTAGTCTTATTTTAAGCATAACTTCTACGTTTTAGCTCCGTTTTGACCCGTTCAAGTTGCGTTAGATTCATAATTACGTAATCTACATGTTCATCCTACTGTTGAACATGTTTTCAACTTTTAAATTCAAGGTTAGGATTAATCTATTATTTTATTCAAGAAAATCTTGATTAATTTATAACTCCTTTGTTATAGCTCTGATTTTCGTGATCTTCGCATCTGTGTGTTCGTAGCGAGACGTAGATTCTTTTTACAAACTTTTTATCTTGATTTTATGGTTGGTGTACTGTTCTAATTTATTTTTATTGTTTGCTTCGTGTACGATTGCATGGATGCTTGTGTGGTGCTTTATGGTCTTGTCCAGTCGGTGAGAAGTACGTTGGTGATCCAGAAAAAATCCTTTGAAGGTTATAATTCAGTAGAAGAAGGATCTGAGTTTAAAGCAAGTATAGCATGGGATCTTCCTTGTTGTCCTATTCACTTTAATAATCTACCTTGGCAACCGTAGTAAATTTTTCTAGCTATTTGATTTCTTGAATTCCTTGTCACCTATGGGGTATTGCATTGGGTAGTATGATGCTAGTGCTCAACTAAAGCCATGATCTTGTAACTTGACTAATGGAATATGCAATAAACACTAAAAGATGCTTTTTAGCAACATGGAACAAGAGGGCTAGAGCATTGGGCTGTTATTATGGTGCTCTAGATTCCTCTTCCTAATGACTTATCTGTAAGTGATCACCCGGGACTTACAGTACAACTATGAGGGTCACATGGCTCTGGCTTTAGTCAAGTATGAGGATCTTTTCTAGCTTGTTAGTAGTTACCTTTATGGCGTAAGAGGGGCTCCGACAGATATGACCTTTGCCTGCCAGGTTGAGTGCATTTTGGTTTCTTGACCTTTTGTCAGTCACTCCTTGGAGAGGAGTTCATGTTTATTGATGGGGAAACCTAGCGGCCATAACTTGTTAAACAAACCTTTGAAAAGGCTTCATATTGAACCCTGTCGACCTTCCTAGGTAGTGGGTCAAAAGGCTGATCACCTCGGGCGAAAGGATAAATCACGACTCACAGTGAAAGTGTACAACCTCTACAGAGTGTAAAATTGTTATATCAGCCGTGCTCACGGTCACGAGCGGCCTTAGAACTCTTATGGAATAGATGATGAACATTAATGATATTGATGATATAGATGCTCACTAATGATTACTCTTTATACTATTCATTATTCATATTTACCTGATCATGTGTTTATACTGGCTTTATGATAAATTTGATGCTACTCAACTGTTTAAAATCATGACTCATTAAAAGCTAATCGCAGTTAAACCAGTGTCAGCCTTTTGAGCCTCATGACCCCCATGTTATATTTGTTGAGTACGACATGTACTTACGCTTGCTTTACTTTTTTTTAATACTTTAGAAAAATCCCGGATGTGTACCAGATTGCTAGAGTTTGAAGAAGTTAGGTTTATGATCAACCAGTCAGTTGTCCCTATGGAGTTGGAGTCTTCACCTGAAGATCGGAGTTGTCTTACCGCTGTTTGTTGTTTAAGGTTATATCCTTTATACTAAGTACGTTATATTAAGCACTGCCTTTTGATATTACCCCTTATTTGTAGCTATATGTGAGATTTGACTTTCTGGGCTCACATATGATGCGCATCTGGTTTTGTTCTTCAAACCGGGTGCTACAAATACCCCGAGCTCTCTTTGAACTCAAAACTTTCTTTTGAATCAAAAATGAATTTATCAAATCCAGTATCTGGAGCCATCATTAGCGTCGTCAGGCTGGTTTAAGAAGCGAAATGCCATTTTCTAATAGCATCTCAAGAGTTTCAAAAATTCACTCCTAATATAGATGTTTTGGCAAGATTGAAAAAACTGTTGTCCAACAATTTCCCGTCTCAACTCCTAATCTTTTCGCACTTGGGGAACTCGATCTAGTCGCACATTTATATATGTGCGCGTATCCAATGGCCAATCTAAAGGTGGAATGACATGGGAAAGAATAAAAGTAGGATAGGGTCCCTAATGCAAATATATAAGAGAGAAAGATTTCCGGGATTCCTGATGTAAAATTGTCCCCTATATTTTAGAACCGATATATTGGAAATTGTTGGATTGAACCCAATAGATATGCTTTCAACTTTTTTAGCTACTTGAAAAACTTATTGATTTACTGATTGTTTTTTTAAACTATTACACATGCTCTAATGTAAAGAAAAAAGAAGGGGGAGCGAAATGCATATTGACGTGAAAAGGTTGCAGCACAGATCCAGAGTAACTTATAGCAGAAAGCAAAGCTGCTGGCCCATCTATCTATCTGAAAGAGGAGTTCATGGGCCGATGGAACTCACAGCACATAGGCGGCAGGCCAGGCCGTCTCATTGGGGCCTGAATGAAAAGTTAAATACTCCTAAAACTGGTTCGTAGCGAGTCCCGTTAACATTCTTTTTTTCCTTCCTGACCAAAAAAATCACAGACATGAGAAATTAACTGTCAAAAACTCCACGGTTCAGTATCAAGTCTCCAGGTAGCACAAGGTAAACGACGAAGCTTGTTGTACCCTTGATGTAAAAGAAAAAAGGCTTAAAAATGTAGTGTGAAACAGGGAAGATCAGCAGCTAGCTCAAGTGCAGACAGGATCTTGCGCTTTTCGGACCTAGAAGATTAGGAGAAAATAATCAAGCTCCACCCTGCCAATCAGCTATGCCACGCATCTCCGCTCCGTGGAACATGCATGCATTGCTGCAAACTTTGGCGGCACCTTTTCTCCTTCCCTTTTTCTTTGCTTCGTCACACATCCCTCTCTCGAGAGCCTCGATACCTTGAAACTGCAAAGAAATCCATGGAGCTCCCAGCCAGAAAACAAACAAAGGTGCTTTCGAATACCTTTTCCTTATCATCATCACTTATACACGTAGTATGCACCTTTTTAAAAGCCACTGTACTAGCAACGTTTTTTTTTCTTTTTTTTTTTTGCGTGTACTACAGCTGAAGGAACACCGTGCAAGCTAGTAGGCTGGTGGTGCATGGGCATGGCCAGCACAAGTTGGCGTGTGTTCCTCTAGATCTACAACGTTTAATTAGATAACAACAGTGCGCTACAAGTATTTTATTTCCATGGCCGCCACTGCATTTGCATTTGCACAGCACACGGAGACGGATGGAGGTGGTGGACCTCTCTTGAAATTGCTTGCAATTGCTACGCTTTGGATGCTTGCTGGCTCGCGCGTCTCGAGGCTCTCTGGCAAAGTGAGTAGGCAAGCAGATTATTGTGTCTTCCACTTCCATTTTCTTCCTCCGTGGCTGTGGGAGCAGACATTTCGCTCCGCCACGTATTTATATATTTATTTATATGATTTCTTGGCCACAGCGATCTACCAACCTCACGATGAAAATACAAGTTGTTTAGAATAGAGCGGGTGGTAAAAATAGGCACCGGAGTTACGTGCACAATACTGTCGGTGTCGGTGGACGAGTATAAGATACTCCTATGTGCTGTGCATGGTCCAAAACCCCAGTGGCCAAACTGAACAAGAAAGAGATCGAGAGAGGTGGGAGTAAAGAAAGGAAGCGCATTTTTGCTTGTGACGAGGTAGAAAATGTTGCCACCCAGACCCAGCCAGGCGCCATCACATTCACTGATTCACAGGACGGGCGGCGTACTGCTGGCAGCGCCGCCCGCGGATCAGAGTACACTCAGAATCTGATGCAACACATCCCAGAGCAAGAGCAATCAGCAGCGAGCGGCCGGGCTGCACGCCTATACTGAAACTGGCCAAACCATCTTCGTTACTGAAACTGATGAACAAACTCCATTCTTTCTTCGGCATGAACCATGAACAGTTCGATTCGATCTTTCTGGTGAAAGAGTATGCTAGCGTTATTATTATATTATTATATTATATTGTACAGTCTTTTTACTACTAGAAGATTAATCTGTTAATATACCGACCGACACATACAAATCCCAAAGAAAGAAGAAGAAGAGGAGGAGGAAATATAATTAATAGTATAAAATTACAATTACAATTTACTGCTAGAATACACAGGCCACCAAATTGAATCGCCAGTTGCATTGGATCACCCACCTCTAGTACTGTAGTAAGTGAAAAAAGAAACAGCGCATGCATTGACGCACTCACTCTGCAGATCTAGATCCCTCGCGGTGTCTACCACAGCAGAAGCAGCAGCATGCTGGTGAGGAGCAGCGTCGCCGCGGACGACGACGAGGCAGC
Organism: Miscanthus lutarioriparius; assembly: GCA_904845875.1. Classification (NCBI taxonomy): domain Eukaryota; kingdom Viridiplantae; phylum Streptophyta; class Magnoliopsida; order Poales; family Poaceae; genus Miscanthus; species Miscanthus lutarioriparius. Next base: position 74,968,507 of record CAJGYO010000006.1, read on the forward strand.
CGTCGTCACGGCCCACGCGCCGGATGAGTGCAACGACGACGGCGGCGGGTTGTAGAAGTAGAAGGGGAAGTAGGGCAGGAACGGGTTGGGCGGGGGCGGCGCCGGGTACATACCGCCCTGCTGCGACCCGCCGCCTCCGCCGCCGCTGGACCCAGCAGACCCGCCGGTGGGCGGCGGGTAGTAGAAGCCTCCGCCTCCGCCTCCAACGCCGCCGCCGCCGCCGGAAGCAGCAGGAGGCGGCGGGGACGAGTAGATGATGGGGCCTCCTCCTCCTCCGCCGCCGGAGGGGGTAGGATAGGACGGCGTGGTGGGCGGGCAGGGCGTGGCGACCGGCGCCGGGGGAGGGGACGGGGGCGGGTAGTAGGACGGGTTGCAGGGGTTGTCGCAGGACGCGCACAGGGTGCAGGTCGTGCCGTCCTTGAGCACGATGGTGGCCGGCGCCGGGTCGGCACTGCCGAAGCCGCCGAGGCCGGCGGCGAGGAGGATCGGGAGGAGGAGGAGAGCTGCCATGACTGATAGGGACGGGAGTGGGAGTGAGAGCGTGTGCAGTGTTTCCCAACGATGGTGGGGTACTTAATTTGTAAGGGAAGCAAGAAGAAGGAAGGTGGCGTGGTTGGCGGCCTGGATTAGTTTATTTTAGTCGTCTCGTCCCGCCACTTGGTCGCTTTCGCCGGACTTTTTGCGTGCGTAAATAAACGAAAACAATTGCGTCTTTTTGGGTGTGTGTACGCGCCGCATCAGTGGAGTGCAGGCCGGACGGTACCTTGCACGGTGCCACTTGCCAGGCAGCAGATGAGGCTCGCCGAAGCTGCGTCGGCAGTTCATTACAGGAGCCACATATTATTGTCGTGGGAGAATTGAGGACAACACACATGGACGACTGACGTGAAGATCGGTTCTTCGCAATTTCAACGCGTGCTGTAAGCTACCCCTGCTACAAAATTATAATTATACATAGATAGATTCAAAATAAGGATCATTAATTATAGAAAATAACGCCGATGGGCATGGGCTGCTGGGCTGAGGAGGTCAGTTGGAGTGGCTTGCATGGTAGGAGTCTATGGTTGGATATCGAGTCAGGTCGGCTCGTTATATCTCGGCTCGTTATGCAAACGAACCAGAAGACTGTTCGGAAGACAGTAAACGATCGTGGATTATTTACTGCTGGCTGGTTTGGTGTGAGAGAAAAATACTGTTCTGGCTGGAAATTTACGATTGTTTACGACCAAGCGAACAGGCTAATAGCTCGTCTCGGCTCGTTAGCGAGCTCAAGCTAGCTCGTTTGGCTCGCGAGTCAAAGCACAAAACACAGTACATAGAGATTATAGCCGCAAGTTAACAACAAACACGTCACATGCATATTTCAAATGGAACAAACAAAATACATATGAATTTTGGACTCGTTTTGCATGAACATGATAACGTGGGGTAGGCCGGTGGGTGACTAGGTGGAGCCATGGGGTCTATTGATCTACAGTTTTAGTGTTTAATCATGTTGGACCATAGGTAGAGGGATATATGAACTGCTTAAAGTTGCATTGGGCTGGGCTGAGGGATATATGGACCAATTGTAGTTGTTGTCATGTAAATTACCTTAGCTCGTTTTAGCTCGTGAGCGGCTCGCGAGCTGGCTTATTAATTAATCGAGCTGGCTCGAGTTAGCTTGCTAATTAAAAATTCAAATGAGCCGAGCTTGAGCCGGACCACTAATGAGCTAGTCGAGCGAGCTAGTGAGTTACAAGGTAGGAGTCGGTTTATGGTTGGACCATGGAGCACCAGCCTTAGGGACCATAGTAACCACTAGAGGAGGCAGAGAAAGAAAAACAGAAGATGACCCAGATCTATCTAGAATGTTGGGTCCTAATCCGAACAATTAGGTGACTGGGCTTTAGCATCATCCTAAATAAACGCTTTTACCTTCAAAAGATTGCCACCTCCAATTAGATACTAAAACCAATTACTTTAGTTGACGGAGTGATTCCCTTAGGGTACTAGCTCTCGTTAGGGGCATTTTAGAACGAAGGAATTTTTCTTCAATCCTATGTTTGCTTATGAAATTGAACCGCCTGTATAAATTTTTGTATGATTTCTGCGTGCCAAAGGTAATAGTCAATCACATTGTGCCTAGAACATTCGTGTCGAGAACCAATACTAGGGTACCCGAAGAGGAGGAGCTAATAATCATCAACATTGATTCATCCGAGCAGTTAAGAGCGCAACTACAGCTCCAACCGACCCCCAGGCGCGCAAGCTCCGCCTCGCCTGGGGGGAGGGCTCCGCCTCGCCAGTCCCTGAGGCCACGGGCTCCGCCTCGCCCGACCCTTGGGTTCGCACTCCGCCTCGCCCGGCCTCTGGGGGACAGCTCCGCCTTGCCTGACCCTGAGGCCGCGGGGTTCGCCTCGCCCGACCCAAAGGCCACAGGCTCCGCCTCGCCCGACCCTTGGGTTCGCGCTCCGCTCGCCCGACCTCTGGGGCAGGGCTCCACCTTGCCCGACCCTGAGGTTGCGGGCTCCGCCTCCCCCGACCCTTGGGTTCACGCTCCGCCTTGCCCGGCCTCTGGGGGAGAGATCCGCCTCGCCCGACCCTGAGGCCATGGGCTCCGCCTCGCCCGACCCCGAGGCCGTGGGCTCCGCCTCGCCTGACCCTTGGGTTCGCGCTCCGCCTCGCCCGGCCTCTTGGGGAGGGCTTCGCCTGGCCCGACCCTGAGGCCGCAGGCTCCGCCTCGCCCGACCCCAAGGCCACGGGCTTCGCCTCGCCCGACCCTTGGGTTCGTGCTCTACCTCGCCCGACCCTCAGGTCGCGGGCTCCGTCTCGTCCGACGGAGACCCATATCATCGCCAACCACTCTAGGTCCAAACATATGGGCCTGGATCAAGACTCTGACGCCAAGGAAGAGACCGGCACGCCCTAATGTAACCCGTGGCCAGGACAGAGTGGAGCGCCGTGACCGGCCGACGACACCTGCGCATGGCGCCAGTGACGGACAAGACCGTGATGTGGCGCCGTCCCTATTGACATCTACAGTGTCAGCAGGACCCGCATGAAAGAGAAGAAGGACCTGGCGACCCTAAGGGCCTTCGGCCCTCTCTCTCATTCTTCTCTTTCCCTCCGCTATAACCCGTGCCTTCTCTTGGCCTATAAAAGGGAAAGCAGGGCGCCCCATTAAAGGGCATCGCATCGATTCAGTCCAAATCTGATCGAATCACCCCGAACCAATCAGAACACGATACGAGCATTCGGCTGAGCAGCAACCGAGCTCTCAGCACCCGTTCATTCTTTTCACCAGAGACTTGGGACCCGTTCCTCTCTCGCCCGTTTGCAACCCCTACTACAAACTTTTGGTGCTAGTAACACGAGCAGCAACAACGAACTAGACGTAGGGATATTCTGCCCGAACCAGTATAAACCTCGTGTCCTCTTAGCACACCATTCGAGCTAGACGCGCAATATTAGAAATTTACTCATTGGTGATAACTCAAAACACCGACCGTTGGTGCGCCAGGTAGGGGCTTTTTGCGCGTCTCGACATCCACACCAGGCCTCCGCCGCTGCTGGACCCAGCAGACCCACTGGTGGGCGGCGGGTAGTAGAAGCCTTCGCCTCCAACGCCGCCACCGCCGCCGGAAGCAGCAGGAGGCGGTGGGGATGAGTAGATGATGGGGTCTCTATCGTCGCCGCCACCGAAGGGGGTAGGATAGGACGACGTGGTGGGCGGGCAGGGTGTGGCGACCGGTGCCGGGGGAAGGGACGGGGGCGGGTAGTAGGACGGGTTGTAGGGGTTGTCGCAGGACGCGCATAGGGTGTAGGTCGTGTCGTCCTTCAGCATGATGGTGGCCGGCGTCGGGTCGGCACTACCGAAGCCACCGAGGCCGGCGGCAAGGAGGATAGGGAGGAGGAGGAGAGCTGCCATGACTGATAGGGACGGAAGTGGGAGTGAGAGCATGTGCAATGTTTCCCAACGATGGTGGGATACTTAATTTGGAAGGGAAGCAAGAAGAAGGAAGGTGGCATGTTTGGTGACCTAGATTAGTTTTATTTTAGTCATCTCGTCCCGCCACTTGGTCGCGTAAATAAACGAAAACAATTGCTCCTTTTTGGGTGTGTGTATGCGCCGCATCAGTGGAGTGCAGGCCGGACGGTACCTTGCACGGTGCCACTTGCCAAGCATGAATTTTTAACACTTTTTTAAACTATTTTTAAAACTGACAGTTTTTTTAAAACCAACACTTTTGGACGCGCCAACTGACATGGCGCGGCCAAACCACTCTACCGCACAATGCATGGCGGCGTGGCCAGGATGCCACCATGGCAGCGACCGGTGACGTGGCCTAGCTCTGCCGCGCCATATACCTCGACGTGGCAGGCCCGGTAAAGGCCCGTGATGTGGCTCTCTCTCTCCATTCCTTTCTTTTCCTTTCATGCGTCCGCCGCCGCCAGACGCCTGCGCTCGCCGCCGGCAGCCGTTGGTCGCACCCTCCCTTTCTGGCCCCCTCCCTACCTTCCCCGAAGCTCCTCCTCGGCCTTGTCAAGGTAATGAAGCTCCTCCTCGGCCACAACGGTGGATCGAAGGATTTGAATGAGTAGTTAGGGTATGAAGGAAAATATGAGTTCGTTAGAATGTTGGATTGAAGTTGGTTAGTTAGAATTATGATTACCATGTATTCTAAGGTCAATTTTTATAAGAATTTTGCTTGTTTGATTTTGCATCTCAACTTTTATATGTGAATAAATATATGGACACACTGTTGATGTACAAAATTTTATTTTTTTACTTACCAAAGTATAGTTTTTATATAGTTTTCATGTTTGCATCTAAGATAGAGTTTGCACCAAAGTGTAGGTTATATTTTATTTGTTGTAATGCAAATGGTTCTCATTGACATTAATTTGTGATATTTTGATTTTTGTTTGTTAAATTACAACCGTTTTGTTAGATGCAAGAAAGGTATCGTGAGGAGTTTTGGCGAAAACGGGGTCGTACTCGAGAATTATACCCCGACACGTCTAGCAAAGATGCCCCCATCCCTCCTGACCTCCCTGTCCCTAACTGTGACTGTGGTTTCCCGGCCGATGTGTTTCAATCAAGACATCCAAACACAGCGGCACGTTGCTTCTACACATGCAGTCGTTTTAATGTAAGTAATTGTTTCCACTATCTTTTTTTCTTTATTTGTGTAAGTAGGCTACTAATATTTTGTTGGAATCTTGTTGTGTAGGCCCATGAGAGGTGCTTTTTCTTTCAGTGGATCGATGGTGCAGACAAATTTGACCCTAGGTACCTACTTTTCGACGATTGGTGTAGAGGGAGACATCCACATGAGCACTTCCAACGGTGGGTTCCACCCCCCTAACCCCCCACCAATGATGGCTAAGGAGAAGCACCTAGCTGCAGTTAGACGACTCGAGGAACCTCCTCTTTGCGAATGCGGAGATTGAGCTATGATAAACCCTGAGAATACGTTGGAGTTTGTGTGTCCGAACAAACACAAAGTAAGTGGAAAGTGTATCTGTTTAAATGTTTATCTCTATATGTGTGCGTGTACTAATGTATTCTCTTGTAGCGTTATGGATTTGTGAAGTGTCGTTTCAATGAGTGGCTCTATGGTCCTTAGAATCAATGGCCAAAGCCACCAAAGGAAAAGGAAAAGAAGAAAGAAAGGTTAATTTACAAAGCACCTCCAATCAAGTGCAAATGTGGTGTTAAATTCAACTACGGTCTAGTCCCTTCGGAGCTTGGAATAGGCCATTATTGCGGCCATATGGTTGACTATGATGAGGTTGGTTATTTTTGTGGTAAACATGAAATCGTATTTTGTTTCTTTTGCTAAGACATATATGATATAATTTTTCATTTGAACGGAGCACTAGGAAATGCAGGTGGGAATGTTATGATGGTCAAGCTAAGTTCTTGGATGAACTGAAGGGGAGGCAAGTAATTGCATGAAAGAGGGGATATGGACCTGACTACGTCAACCTATTCGTTAAACATCACAAAAACAAGATGCGTGAGTTTGCTAGATAGCGCGGTATTCGTAACCCGGTCGATGTTGGGCTTGACAAATGGGGATTAAAGAGATAGAGGGCGTTAGAGGAGGAGAGGGTAAGGAAGGAGGCAAGGGAGGAGACAAGAGTATAGATGTAGGTCTTGAATGACCATGTTGTTGCATTGTGTGCCAGTGAGTGCTTGAAAGCCTTTTTTATTTTCGTTGCCTAATTTTAAATATAATATAATCGCGTTGCTAACTGGTTGCATTTTATACATGAAGGGATTGGATCTAGCGAGGACTATGCCACAGAGGTGGCCCATGCAAGGTATGAGAAAAAGAAGTTAGATGAGCACAGAACGTGAGCTGGTCACACCGTCCAATCTTCGATTGTGTTGGCCGATGATGGGGATGAGGATGAGGACGACACTGCCTAGTTGAGCAATCTCATCGCTCTTGCTGAGGTGGGCTTGCAGGTGGAGGAGGCTGAGGATGACACTAGCAGACTGAGCGAGCTCATCGCTCTAGTAGAGGCGGGCTTGTAGGCGGAGGAGGATGACGACGCGTTCTTCACTTAGGCCGTAGAGGCCTCAGATGAAGCGGAGGCCACTTACTATAGGCGACAGATAGATCATGACAATGCAGGTGAGCCTAGCCACATGAGCCAGATGGAGGAGGACACGTTCTTGACTTAGGCCGCAGAGGCCGTAGGTGAAGTAGAGGCAGCTTACTACAGGCGACAGGCAGATCAGGGCAATGCAGGTGAGCCTAGCCACAACAATGAGGTTGTGGTAGAGGACTGGTACTCAGATGATGAGTTGCTTACTCAGTATGTTTCAGACTGAGGATTGGTACAGATGTGCTAGTTCAATGCTTTAGATTTGGTATTTGTATTGTAGTAGAACTTTCTCGGTGTTGCATTGTGTTTCATTTGAACTATTTATGTATTGTACCCATGTAACAAACACTGTTTATTTTTTGTAACAGACATTATGTTATCTCATAAAACTTTACCCACGAGACATGGCACTCATATTCCTTTTAGTTTGGTGCCCCTAGACATGGCGCGGCGGTCAAAGCGGCAACAAATGAAACAAGGCACTTATGTTATGTTATCACATGAGCCAAGTTATTTCGTCGTGTCGGTTTAACGAATAGGTCAGTAGGAAGGTTAAGTGCATGAGACAATCAATACACAAGTTCAGCAATACTAACTTATACACGTCCCAAGTTCATCGCAAGTTCGACAATACCTCTGTTCGGCATAAGTTCAACAAGTCATAACTTCAACACAAGTTCATCAATACATAAGTTCGACATTACTCGACATGTCATCCTAAATAACTCCTATGACCCAGGAGTATATGGGTACCACCGATGTCGCTGCCTCTTCAGACGTGAAGGCAGCACGTTAGGGGTGAACCCAATATCGGTACGGTCTTGCTGGCGGTACACCCGACGGTACTGCTGAGTGTAACTAGGACCCTGCAATTACAATATAGGCATCGTTACTTACAATGTTCAAGTAATTGTGATGTATATGGCGAATGGTTATTTCAAGTACCTGTTCGTTGAACTGTGTAGGAAATGGTGCATCACCAAGCTGAGACATCCCAATCTCATCGTAGTCCTCGTCCTCCTCAACGTCGTGCTCCACAGGACCCTTGCCTGCATTGCCAGGAGTACGAACATAAGAGGTCCCACCACCGTCGTGTTAGAGGAACCTGCTCGTGTCGGCATAGTGCTCGAGCGTAAGGAACTAGATAGGTCCGGGTCATAGGGTATCTCCCACGGAGTATCCACGCAGCTGAGCTTCTATGCCAGCTTCTTGCAGCTCCTCCTCACTTTCTGCAAAAAAAAAAAACACGGATGAATGAGTCATGGGAACCATTTAACCACTGTCATGGCTTTGAGAATAGAATGTATATCGACGAAGACGTGTAGAATGCCATGCGGCTCCCCTCTGGTCTCATGAAGTCGCACGACTGTTTCATTGGATAGACTTGTCAACTGTGATGCCTGCATACACAAGCGAGCTAAGTTCGTATCACTACAATTCATAGGAACACCGACGTGCAGTTGTATTGAAATTCAAATTTCTTACCACGTATCTCTGTAGCGGGGCTCTCTGAAGCTGTGTCTCCATCCTTGTCGCCTCATCATACGCATCAGCGATGTCATCCTCATCTTCGTCCTCATCAATTGGCTTGTTAGTGTAGGGGGCCTGCATATGTGTGCGGGTACTCCTATGCAACCATTGGAGGTAGTGGTCGAAGTTGCATTGGTCATGCGGCAGTATCTCGACGATCAGTACCCTTTGCTGATTGTCCTAGTCATGGATGAACATGGCGTGCATCAAGGCCCAATTCTTCTCCTTGTACCTGTTCCTTCGATCGTACCTACAAGTTTAACATAAGTTAGTGGTTGTATGTATGCACATGACTGCTAAATTATTATGTTTTAGTTGTCGCACCCGTGCAACTTTCTATTGGTTGTGTACAACGACGGTGGGCATGGCTGCAATCTTTCGAACTGCCTATACACCCTTATAGGGTAGTGCATCTCGACAACATGGAAGAAAATTAGTGGCCCGTTAAAAAGCCACTCGTCTGACTCTTCCTCAGTGTGAGGACTCAGGTACCCCTCTAGCTCGAATCTAGACCAAGGACACCAATTCACCTAAAAGTTAGTGTCGTGTACCGTAAAAAGGGGGTACCCTAAGCAAAAGCCAAAAAAACTCATAAAACCCCCATGAGGCCTCCTTAGTCGAACTAAGAAAACAGTTCACGGTGACGTCCGAGGCTGGCGTGACCAAATCCGATCTCGGACCAAATCTCTGCCTCGCCCGAGGCCCCCGGTCAGGGTCTCGGAGGTCCCAATCCCGCTCCGCCTCACCCGAGGCCGGGCTCGTCCCGTGTCCTCGTCGCCTCCGCCTCGACCGTCCCTCTGGCAGGCTGTCCCATCCATTTAATGCCCCTACGAGCACCCGTTGCGTCAGCCACGACCGGCAGGCTACAACAACAGGGGCGATAGGACAACGGTCAAATCTCCTTTTTACCATCCCTTACTGACGGTGCAGGGGTTACCGTGCCCTGTGGACACACGTCCCGCACTATTCCACCTAAACCGAGTACGACGCTGACCGCCGAGGCCCCCGTATCGCACGCGGGGCACGTCCAAGGCCTCGGATGGATAACTAACTCTCTGCCTTGCTAGTGGCCTCGCCCGAGAGGCCTCGGACAGGAAACCGATTCTCCGACTTGCCCGAGACCCCGCCCAAAAGGCCTCGGACGAGTTACCAACGCTCCACCTCGTTCAAGACGGGCTCGGCAAACCACCCCATCGCCTTCGCCTCGACCAACCACTCCCACGATGTCATCCGGATGACAGCTCAGTACGAGAGGAGTGGCCGATGAGACGTAAATCACATCGACACCATGCCGCCAGAAACAAGACAAGGCAGGAGTTACCGGCCACTGTGCGCAGCACTGTGCCCACGACTAAATGTCCATACCGCACTGTGCTGCCTAACTCTAACTACTTCGAGAACAACGCAGCATGGGGAGTTAAGCTCGGATCCCTGTAGCCTCGGAATCAGTGTGCAGGGTCAGTCGCTCCACCCACGCCTCGACAATTTACCTCAGGGTCTCGATAACCTTGGGGTTCACACCTGCCGAGCCCCCCCCCACGATGGCTCAGCCTCGGCACCAGCTAAGCCTCGGCACTTCGTGCGGACAATGCACTATGACCAACACGTCGCTTGTCAGGCCCTACGACAAGCTATTACGTCGTATAGGATCGGATGTGACTGGCGCGTTGCTCCGGCACTTCAAGGGCAGAACCACTCCATCGACTGTTCTGCCACAGCAACAGGCTACAGGGCTCGGACAGGCCGCCTCTGTTCACACGACGCCACGTAACTAGCACATGTATCACCCCCATCCCCCCTTCTACTATAAAAGGGAGGGACCGGGGCTGTTTCTAGGGACAAGGGACACGGGCATGAACTGGAACACACTTAGGCACATACGAACTCACGAGGAAGACAAACATAGGCCGTAGCACCCACACTTAGATCAGCGTCTCGAGCAATTCGTCCCGTTCATCATAGAGACTTGGGGCTAGCTCCCTCTCTCGCCCTGCTTGTAACCCCCTGCTACGAGCACTTCGGTGCAAGGAATACAAGATCGATCTCCTAAACTGGACGTAGGGCACTAATTGCCTGAACCAATATAAACCTTGTGTCTCTTTGCATCACCATCCGGGATTAGGGGAACGTAGTACAAATTTACTAGTTGGTTGAGGACCCCCCGGTCCGAAACACTGACAGTTGGCGCGCCAGGTAGGGGACTCTGCGTGTCAACTTCGTCATCCCAACAAGTCCCGAATGGCAGACCCCGTACGACCACTGCGTCTCAGCACGGTGATCTGGTTCGGGAGCCTAGAGTTCATGTCTCTAGGACGTGAGTACGATATGGTGCTCCTCACGCCCCGAGCCCCGCTGACCGACGTTGGCATCACGCACTCGCAGCCTAGGAGCAGACGGTGCCCGGGCGGCCGCTCTCATCGCGCTCGCTAGACACGACGCGAGCGAGGCCACGCCGACACCACGCGAGCTCATGGTGACGCACTACGTTCTACCGGCGCCCCATGTCCAGCTGTTGGCGCAAGATCCCTGATTGGGGACCTAACTTGCCTAAGCCTGGACGCGGGCGAAGCGCCGGCGGCATGCGGTGATGCCCCGTCATCCAGCTCTGCCCTACCACCTCCTGAGGGATCGACTTCGGTGGAGCATAGCCTGGCAATGGCACCATCCCCGTACCCCTTCGGGTTGAGAAATGCCGTCGCCACCTATGCTTCCGCCTACACCTCTGCTCATGCAGAGCCCTCAGAACGCCACCAATGCTTCGCCCTCGATTTCGACACCACGACTTCGAGCCACTCCCACGCTGACTCCTCGGAGGAGGACGAGGCGCGGGCCGGGGTAGACTTCTCCGGACTATGAGACCCTAAATCCATGTGCCGCTTCACAGCGCGGCGACTCGCTTTGATTTACTAACTCGACAATGAGGGTGCCTATGACCCCACTCGATGAGTGCTTCCCAACGTCCACCGGGAATTCGCCGAACTCAGGATGCCGAGGATGGGCGATGAGGACGCGGGGACGGGCAACCGTTCCCTGCCTCACCGGGGAACGGGCGACACCACACCTCCACGCGTTGTCCCGCTGACAGCACGGAACGAGAATCCCGCCCTCGCACAACGCGATGCTACGCCGAGCCCTCTACCACGGGACTGGAGCAGCTCCGTGAACTTCAGAGACCGCCAAGGTCGAGCAGACCGACTCTCCTGCAAGCGAGATAGGGAGGCCTCGGTTCATCCAGACACTCTCAAGCAGGAGCAGCAAGGTCGCTGTGATGGCGGAGGAGCCCGGCGGAGGGCCCGCAATGTTCACCACCGCATCAATGACGATGACGGGGGTGAGCAGCCCCCAATCTTTAATCGCGCTAGCCAGAATGTCACGGTTGCGGCGATGCTAGTCCGAACAATGCTCGAGCCCTCTACCACGGAGGGGCGACGGGTCCGCAATGAGCTCCAGGATCTCCTTGAGACCGCCATGGCCCTCAAAGCAGCCAGAAAGTTCCGCCTCTTGGCGGTGCGGTGGCGCGCCTCGGAACTTCTCACAGCACCGCCTCGGTAGGATAGGGAGGCCTCGGTTCATCCTGAGCCACCAACTTCTCGAAGACTTGGCACTCAATAGGGTCCCTCCTCCCCAAGAAGAAGAAGGACCAGTCGGCTCGACGCGGGGCGATGGCCAGAGCACGAGGTAGCCGGGCCCCGGCTCTTCGACAACATGCGAAACGGCGCCATGACGCATGCCCTCGAAGGGCACCATGCCGCTACGAGGCTACCATGTGCACCAAGGTGGCTGCTTCACGCCAAGGACGAGGGGAACGCCTCATGATCTTCTTCCTTCTCCTCTTTGTCGCACCCAATTTTGAGCCACCTCGCCCCCGAGTCTTTAGCACAGCGCTATATCACTTATTGTTGCCCATTTCCCAAGGCAATATTATTACAAACACAAAGAGTTTTAGCAACCGCCAACCTCACAAAATACAAACACATATCCATATTAAACCAATCCAACTTTGGTTGGCCGACTATCGCTGGCTTGTCGGCTAGGTGGCGTGGACAATGACCGGAGCTCATCATCATCGCAACCTCTCATTGTTCTGTCGGACTCGGCGCGAGCCTAGCTCGAACACCTCCACCGCCGTCGCAGATCCATGGATCAGTTTCACTATGCGTGACTTGCACTAACAAGTGGTCGGAGGTCTTTGTCGAAATTTTCTAGCTACATGATGCAATCGTTAATAGCCGAGCCATATGAACTCTGGGACCTCAAAAGTTATCGCCAAAGTCCGGACGAGTCTCTCCCGTACTCACCTTCTCTATCTCACTTCATCCGCCGCTTTTCAATTACTTCATGAAATGCACCGAGCAAAAATGCCTGCCAAGCCGTCAAGGCGACATCGAAATTGTCCAAGCCTTCCTTTACGTACCACCATAGGTAATAAGCCGAGACCTAGTTCGAGAGTTGGGCGGAACATGCCAACCTCGATGGCCAATCATTGCTCATTCGACGTTACCACCAACCGCCCAAACAGTGAAGAGGCCGTTGGGCCATCTTCCCCCAACACAACGACACCAAGGGGAAGCGGAAGGACGAGGCCCCAAGACCTCGGCTTCCCACCTCCCAAGAAGAAGAAGGAAATAGAGGGGGCCGGAAAATGAGCGGGACCCGGGGTCCTCGGGGCGGTCTGGTCATGGCACGTAGCCACGGCAGAGGTCAGTAAGAATCCCCCTTGAGGCCCTAGGGGGCTCTTCGACAACATGCTTAAGAAACCTTGCCCATACCACCGTGTTCCCAGGCGTTCTGAAGCATGCCCTCGAAGAGTGCACCATGCTCCGGTGTGTACAACGCCAAAACGCTTACTACGGGCTCCCCGACGATGGCGCCAAGAGTAAGGGGGGCCAACGATGGGTAGTGGGCGACGACGACAAGGACGGGTTACGGTTCCCGAGGTGCGCATACGCCTTCATGATCTTCGCGTGGGCCTTGGCGTGTCTCTTAGCGGACAAGAGAAGAGAAGAGGGAGCACCGGAGGTTTTCTCGGTAAAGGTGGCCGCCCAATGAAGCAGCAAAGTCGGTGCAGTGACAGTACCTTAAGCCGGTCTCGGAGGCGATCACCTTTGACCGGGAGGGGGAAGACCATCCAAATGTTTATCAAATTCTATGTTTTCATTTTAAGCCAAATTCAAATAAGTTTTGAATACAATACTTCTAGCCCTACACTGTCATCAACCCCATCATCGGCATGAATGCAACACAAGTTTCTAAACTTATAGTTTATTTTATCTACCATTATTTGGCCTATGTTAGAAATACTTAGAAAATGGGCTAAGAATTAATTGCTAATTGTGGTAAAAATTTTGGGTGTTACCTCAACATCCTATACGTGGCCAACACCCTTGAGCTCCTCGGAGGCTCGACCAATCGCATGACTCCGGGGTGATGTCCCAAACCACAGCGCAATCCACGGTCATTGTGCCGGGGGTAAGCGTCACCAAAGTGTGATGGACCAAGCGCCTCAACATCGACCCCTTGAGCTCCTAGCCTCGTCAATCGCAGCTCGGTGATGCTCCTCCAACTACCGCAGGAAAGGTGCTCACCTTCGACCTGGTTGGGTTCAAGGAACCTACCATGCCATCTTGGGTGGAACCTACCATGCCATCTTGGGGTGGCCGTGCTATGCCAAGTTCATGGCGGTCCCCAACTACACATACCTCAAGCTCAAGATGCTGGGCCCCAACGGTGTCATCACTATCGAGTCGATGTACGAACATGCATACGACTGCGACGTCGAGTGCATCGAGTATGCTGAGGCTATCATAGAGGCCGAGACCCTCATCATCAACCTCAACCAACTCGGTAGCGAGGTACCCGACTCCAAGCGTCATGCCGAGACTTTCGAGCCCACGGAGGCCGTCAAACTCATACCAGTCGACCCAGCTTGCCCTGACGACCGGGCGCTGAGGAGCAGCGCCACCCTCGACATCAAATAGGAAGCCGTGCTCGTCGACTTTCTTCGCGCAAATGCTGACGTATTCGTGTGGAGCCCCTCGGACATGCCGGGCATACCGAGGGAGGTCACCGAGCACACCTTAGACGTCCGGGCCGGCTCCAGGTCGGTGAAACAGCGCCTACGCAGATTCGACGAGGAAAAGCGCAGAGCCATCGGTGAGGAGGTGCAGAAGCTTTTGGTGGCTGGGTTCATCAAAGAAGTGTCCCATCCAGAGTGGTTAGCTAATCCTGTATTAGTTAGGAAGAAAAATGGGAAATGGAGAATGTGTGTAGACTACACCAGTCTGAACAAAGCATGTCCAAAAGTCCCTTTCCCATTACCCCGAATCGACCAAATCGTTGACTCCACTTCAGGATGTGAGACCCTATCCTTCCTTGATGCGTAATCTGGTTACCATCAGATCAAGATGAAAGAGTCCGACCAGCTTGTGACCTCTTTCATCACACCATTCGGCATGTACTGCTACGTGACGATGCCGTTTGGCCTCAGGAATGCAGGGGCCACATACCAGCGATGCATGACCCATGTGTTTGGCTAGCACATCGGGCAGACCATCGAGGCCTACATAGACGACATCGTGGTCAAGTCCAGGAAGGCCAGTGATCTCATTAGCGACTTGGAAATAGCCTTTGGGTGCCTCAGAGAAAAGAGCATCAGGCTCAATCCCGAGAAGTGTGTCTTCGGGGTCCCCCGAGGCATGCTCTTAGGATTCATAGTTTCAGAACATGGCATCGAAGCCAATCCAGAGAAGGTCTCAGCCGTAACCAACATGGGGCCAATCCGAGACCTCAAGAGTGTACAAAAGGTTATGGGATGCCTTGCGGCTCTGAGCTGCTTCATCTCGCGCCTTAGCGAAAAAGGCTTGCCCCTGTACCGCCTCTTGAGGAAATCGGAACGCTTTTCTTGGACCCCCGAGGACGAAGAAGCCCTCGCCAAGCTCAAAGCACTGCTCACCCATCCTCCCGTCCTGGTACCGCCAGCCGGGGACGAGGCCCTCTTGCTCTACGTCGCCGCAACGACTCAGGTGGTCAGCGCGGCCATGGTAGTGGAGAGGAAGGAAGAGGGGCACGCTCTACCCATCCAATGACCTGTTTACTTCATCAGTGAAGTACTTTCCGAGACAAAAATGCGCTACCCCCACATCCAGAAGCTGATCTACGCTGTAGTCTTGGCTCGGCGCAAGCTGCGCCACTACTTCGAGTCCCACCCGGTAACCGTGGTGTCATCTTTTCCCTTGGGAGAGATAATCCATAACCGGGAGGCCTCGGGTAGGATAGCCAAGTGGGCCGTCGAACTCATGGGGGAAGCCTTGACTTTTGCGCCTCAGAAGGTGATCAAGTCTTAGGTCTTGGCCGATTTTATGGCTGAGTGGACCGACACCCAACTGCCGCTCGCTCAAATTCAGACGGACTGCTAGACCATGTACTTCGACGGGTCCCTGATGAAGACCGGGGCAGGCGCAAGTCTACTCTTCATCTCCCCCCTCGGGGTACACATGCGCTACATGGTTCGGCTCCACTTCCCCGCCTCCAACAACGCAGCCGAGTACGAAGCTCTCGTCAACGGCTTACAAATCGCCATCGAACTTGGAGCACGACGTCTCGACATCCGGGGCGATTCGCAGCTCGTCGTCGATCAAGTCATGAAGGAGTCAAACTGCCTCGACCCTAAAATGGAGGCGTACTGCAAACTGGTACATCACCTAGAAGACAAGTTCGACGGTCTCGAACTCAACCATGTCGCGCGTAAATTCAACGAGGCCACGGACGAACTGGCAAAGATGGCGTTGGCACGGGCCCCGATCCCCCTGAACATCTTCGCCAGAGACCTCCACAAGCCTTCCATCAACCACGCCTCGGCAGCCGAAGAGGGCCCACCGGTCAAGCCCGCCGCAGGGCTCGAGGCCCCCTCTGTCGCCGAGGCTCATTCGGTCTAGCCCGAGGTCATGGAAGTCAACTCCGAACCTCCCGAGGCCAACGAGGACGCGGACTGGCGAGTCCCGTTCCTTGATTGCCTCATTCGAGGATAGCTTCCCGCTGACAGGACCAAAGCCCGATGGCTTGCTCAGCGAGCCAAGACTTACGTTCTCAGCGACGACGAGTTATACAGGCAAAGCCCATCTGGCATCCTCCAATGATGCATCACCACCGAGGCAGGTCAAGCCCTACTCTGGGACTTGCATGCGGGAGCCTGCGGTCACCACACAGCACCTCGGATGCTCATTGGAAACGCCTTCCGCCAAGGGTTCTACTGGCCAACAGCGGTTGCTGACGCCACTAAGCTCATACGCTCCTGTGAGGGATGCCAGTACTACGCACGGCAGACGCACCTCCCGGCCCAAACCCTCCAAACCATCCCTATCACATGGCCGTTTGCCGTATGGGGGCTCGACATGGTTGGGCATCTACAGAAGGCCCCCGGGGGCTACACCCATCCGCTGGTGGCGATCGATAAGTTCTCCAAATGGATCGAGGCTCGCCCAATCAATCAAATCAAATCCGAGCAAGCGGTGCTGTTCTTCACGAACATCGTCCACAGGTTCGGGGTTCCGAACACCATCATCACCGACAACGGGACACAATTCACCGGTCATAAATTCTTGACATTCTGCGACGACCACCACATCTGTGTGGCCTGGTCAGCCGTAGGACACCCAAGGACAAACGGCCAAGTAGAACGTGTTAAAGGCATGATCCTACAAGGCCTCAAGCCAAGAATTTACAACCGGTTGAAGAAGTTTGGCAAGAAATGGCTCGCCGAACTCCCGTCAGTCATTTGGAGCCTGAGGAACACCCCAAGCCGAGCCACGGGGTTCACACCTTTCTTCTTGGTCTATAGAGCCGAGGCTATCCTCCCCTCTGACTTGGAATATGGTTCCCTGAGGCTACAGGCCTACAACGAGCAAAGCAACCGCACCACCCGCGAGGACGCCCTTGACCAACTGGAGGAAGCCCGAGATGTGGCGCTACTACATTCGGCCAAGTACCAGCAAGCCCTACGGTGCTTTCAGGCCTGGCGCATTCGAAGCCGAGACCTGAAGGTGGGTGACCTGGTGTTGAGGCTGAGGTAGAACAACAAGGGCCGCCACAAGCTGACCCCGCCATGCGAAGGACCGTACATCGTCGCCAAGGTGCTCAAGCCCGGGACCTACAAGCTGGCCAACAAGAAGGGCGAAATCCTCAACAACGCTTGGAACATAGAACAGCTACGTCGTTTCTACCCTTAGAATTTCCAAGCATTGTATACATTGTTTCTTGGAATACAATTAAGAAGCGTTCTTTAGTTGTTCTAAATTTTCTAGAAACCCGCCGAGCCCATCGCGGGCCTCGGCATTACAATAACACCATAAGGAAGGCTCTACTCTGTCTCTGCAGAACTGAGCCTCCCTCGGGGGATAGAAGGAGGGACTCCCCCCTAAGTCCCACGCACCATTCTTTAGTCTTTTTTCGAAAAAATTCCTATGCCAAACTCTCTAGCGTGCTCTGATAAATCGATTGTGAAAAAACCTACGGACCAAAAGACTGTCTCAAGGTCAGAAGGCCGGCTAAGTCATGAGACGGCCTACGCCTCCGGGCTACGGCACTCCTTCACCACCTTCTGCCCAAGGGGCAGCTTTGGCTCCGAGGAAGTTTTTTTTGCAAGAGATACGTTCAGAAACAAGACAGAGGGCAGAGGCTCGGAAATACAATAAGGAAAAATGATTAAAAAAGTGTCGGCGCACGATCACTTTAAAAAGGCCTCAACAGCCACCAACGTTATTGTAGGGCAACATATCCCTAATCTAATTACACGACCTCTTGGGCCCAGGTCACGGCGCAGGGTCTCCAGCATCGGCGGATGGCAGAGGAGGGACAACCTCCTCTTCGAACAGCCCAGCCAGCGCCACGCTGGGACCCTCCGCTGCCTCCATCAGCTTCGTCACCGCCTCGTCGGCCTCCTCGTCATCATCGGGTAGGACGTAGCTATCGCTGATGGCTTGGAGGTCAACGCCAACGTAGTGCGAGGCGATGATGGCCAGTGCGCGCTTGACGCCCGTATGCAGCGCCCCTCGGAGTCGCTCGCGCACTTGGCCGCTCAACGCAACCAGGTGGCTCCTGAGAGAGCTTCCTGACTGGACCCCCTTGACTTCCAGGGCCTCATAGGCGGTACGGGCGGCGCTCTTTAGCGCATCATGCTCCCCGATCTCAGTTTCAAGCACCGCCTGCACTGCGGCGGAGGCCTCGGCTGCCTGGGTGACCTCTTTCTCTAGCTCTGCGCCAAATGCAATGGAACAAGGTTGAGCACAAAGGAGTACAAGCTGGAGCAAGGGCGAAAGTCTATGGAACTCACCCTCGGCCTTCTGCCCCCAGCGTCGGGCCTCGACCTGAGAGGCCTCGGCTTTCTCCTTCCAACACTGGGCCTCGACCCGAGATGCCTCGGCCTTCTCCTTCAGGTGCTGGGCCTTGACCCGAGCAGCCTCGGCCGCCCTGGAAGCGTCCCCTGCCAGCTCTGTATCGCACCAAGGAGTTAGGGGCTGAACATAAGAAAAACGAATTAAATAAAGGGAACATGACTCACCTTCGGTCTTTCCCCTCTAGATCACAGCCTCGGTCCGGGAGGCCTTAGCCACTGTAAGGGCCTCATCCAAGGCCCCAGCAAGGACTTTGCCCGAGGCCGTGGCTTCTCTAACCAAAGACCTGAAGGCGTCCCGCTCACCGGCCACGCGGATCAGCTCCTCCTCCAACTCCTTGACCCGCGCCGCTAGAGGGGCGACCCACACCGAGCCATGACCGGCTCAACCTTTGCATCGGCACAACGAAGGCGGAGGTTCTCCACCTCTGCGCTCAGTGCCGATAGGAGCTCATTGGCACCAGCAATAAGGCCCTTTTGCCGCTGAAGCTGGTCCCAGACGTCCCTCTCCCACCGGAGAAAGACCGACTTCCTTAGGGACCGGGTCTCGAGCTCCTGGGGAAAAAGAACAGGGGTCAATCCCTACAAAGAAAACTCAGAAAAAGACCACCGCGTGAGGAAGGAAAGTGCGAACCTGGGCGACTTCGGGCAGATCGTTGACCACCACGGACAACGCCGTCCGAAGTGACCGCTCCACCAGCTGGCGGTACTGCTCGAACGTGTCCCAGCGCCCACCCTCGGCCGCGTCCTCAAGGGCAAACAGAGGCTCCACCTCAGGGTCATCCCGGCTCTGCCACAACACACGCAGGTGGTCCCACCCGTGGGGTTTGAGTCGTACCCACGCGAGGGCCGAGCTTCCCTCACCCGGGGTCGGAACTGGCTGTTCCACGGCACCGGCCACCTCGCCGTCGGCCATCTCCCGCGCCCGGGAAACATCATCGGAGGAGATCGGAAGGACCTCTACCCCCCGGGCGCTCTCCCGCAATGATGGCGAGCCTTGAACCAGGGGTGCCACCGAGGCTTCTGCCGCCTTCATCTCCACGTCCTAGGCCGACGGCCTCGTCGCCACTACGCCGGCCTCGGTGGTCCCGAGGGCTCCGGCCCCCGCCATCATGGCCTCGATGGTCGTGGGGGCTTCGACCTCCGCTGCTGCGGCCTCGGCAGTTGCCTCGGCCTCGAAGACCCCGAGGGCCTCGACCTCGGTGGCCTCGGCAACTGAGGACACCTCGGCCCCATCCGACTCACGGCCCTCGCCTTCGTGGGGTGGAGGCGCCCCCTCCCCACCGGTGTTGGGGTAGCCTCGACAGCCCCTCCTTGGGGGACCAACTCCGTCAGGCCCGCTCTCGCCGACGCTGCGCCGCATTGTATGGCGGCTTGTGCCCCCACCACCCAGTGGGCGGTGGAGCTAGGGGTCACCTTGAGTGCTTTAAGGGGCACCGAGGAAGGCACCTCCGCAGGTCGCTTCTGGCTAAGAACAAAATACTTATAGGGTCAGCACGAGACGAAGGAACGAACAAAAAATGCTGCGGCGCCACCTAAAGTACGCTTACCTCGACCGGGGCAGCAACTGCTTTAGCTCGGCGACCCTCGTCTGCAAAGGCGGCGGTGGCGGATGAAGCACGGCCTCCATATCCATCGGCGCCGGTTGGTCCTCGATGAACCCCGGTGCCCCCTCGGTGCTCTGCGGGAGCAGTTGCGTCAGCTGCGTCGCCACTTGCACCACCACTACCGCCGAGCCCACTGGGCTGACGGCACGCTTGCCCAACGCCCGCTCTTCGGGCGTATTGGCCTTAGCCCCGAGGCATGCAATCGCCGACCCCGGGTCAGCTCCTCCTCCTCCTAGGAGCGCCGGGCTGCTTGCCAACGCCCCGGGCGCCATCTTCTCAACATCAGGGAGATGGTCCATGGGACCCCGCCCCATCTCGCCTTCGTCATCTCTATCCGAGGCATCCGTCGATAGCGACGGCGACGGGGACTCCTCCAACGGGAGGCCATCCTTCCTTTGCTGCCGACGACGCTCGTCTAGTTTCTCGCGCGTAAGAATCTGCTTCTTGCGCTTCGCCGCCTTGGCGTCCTTCCATTTTTTTTGCGCCTCAGCGTGCACTCAGTTGATCGCCCGCTGCCTCGCGTCCTCAGGAACAGGCGACGGGGAGGCTCGCACGTCCCTCATCCCCTGCAGGAACGGCGAACGCGCATAAGGGAACGAGAAATAATGAGAAACAGAGAGAGCTTGGGGGCTGCAGCAGCGCATGACTTACTAGCGAGAGGTACCCCCGCAATGGATGCATCGTGAGGGTGGTCAGACCACCGCTCTGTAGCTTCACGTCCACCGTCTCAATCACCCGGCGAAGAATTTAATCGTCAGAGAGGGCGGAGGCAGACAGCCGGATGCCCGCGATCGGCTCGTCCGGCCTCATCTCGAATTGGCGCTACCGTGGAGCCATCAGCGGCAGCACCCTCCGGCTATGGAAGGCGGCCATGACCACAGCCACAGTAAGGTGGCGGTCCCACAGCCTCTGTAGCCCCTCCAGGAGCGGTTGTAGCTTGGGCTGATCCTCCCTCGGGACGCCATACTTCCACCTCTCCGGGCAGCTCCCCACAATCCGCCCAGTGTAGGGGGGAAGTCTGCCGTCGTCGTTGCGAAGATAGAACCAACTCATGTACCATCGATGGTTGGTTGACGCGAGCTGGGCCAGGATATAGAGATGCTGGCGGCCCTGGCGCACTAGGAGAGTGCAGCCGCCGGCCCTCACCGCCTTCCTCATGCCCGACGTGCCTGCCGGCTTGGTGGTATGCCCCGCCCAGAAGAGATGGAGCCACAACTGCCAGTGGGGAGCAATCCCCAAATACCCCTCATAGACAGCGACGAAGATGGCCGCCTGCACGATAGAATTGGGGTTGAAGTTGTGGATCTCCACGCCATAGTAGTGCGGGAGCGCCCCAATGAATTGGTCCACCGGGACGCCGAGGCCGTGCTCGTGAAAGGACACGAAGCTCACGACGTAACCGTCGCGAGGCCTCGGCTCCGGCTCGCCCGACGGAGCGATCCACTCCGGCCTGTTGGGGTCGGTCACCGGACGAAGGAGCCCGCCATCGATGAGCGACTGAAGCATCTCCACGGTGATGTCAGATGGATCCCAAGGGTCCGCCTCGATGACAACAATGTCACCGGCCATGAGTGCGGTGGAGGGCTCGACTACGGCGGTGAGTCTCTCTCTCTCTCTCTCTCTCCTCGCCTCTTTCCCTTCTTCCTCCTGGGGCTCTCTGCTCTAGCAATGGCTCAAAGATGGCAAAGCTAATGCGGGCAAGGTAAGGAGGGGAGAAGCGAGGCTCGTTGCGTATTTATGCAAGGTGAAGGCGAAACGGATGGTTGACGAAATCGGGGAAGTTTCCCTCAGATCTGGTGCGGTTAATCCTGCCCGTATGTCCACCTTTTCCTCATTAATAGCAGGAACAGTTACGTCCCATCCACTGACGCCATGTCACGACCGACCGCTGCAGCACCAGGCGTCGTTCCGCCTCCCTAAGAAATCGCCTCAAAAGGCGCGCTGGCCGATGTCGAACCGATGGGGGAGATATCCCCCCACCCTATTCCTTTCAGGTGAAGGAACCAGGCGCCGAGCCCATTACGGTCCAGGGGTTCGAAGGCTGGGCCCCTAAGGGTTTTGATAGCCGCCCTAGGGCAATAGAGTTAGGGGCGACCGCGGGCGAGCCCGTACGGGGCCGAGACCCAAGCAAGCGAAATGCTTGGGACGCCCAAAGTCGCGTCCAAGACCGGCAGGGAAGTCTCCGAATGGGATCCCACCGTAGGGAGGCACCGAGCCACCAGGGCCCAGCGAACGGCCCCGGCACCCACTTGAGAAACCCTCTGGTACTCTTGGAGTGCGTCCATGGACCGCTAGCCAACCCCTAACAAACGGGGCTCGGGCCTCCACTCGGACTTACCCGATAACAGCTCACCGGAAATGCCAACGCTCGCGCCCATCGAGGGTAGCCTGGCATATTCCACCCCTCCTTCCGAATGAAAAGGAAGCGCGAGGGTCGTATAAAAAAGCTAGAGGGAACCCCTGATGGACCTCCCGTAGAGGCTAAGGGGCTCTCCCTGCAACTTTGCCGAGACCCAGCGACCCAGGTTCGCACTCGAGGGGCCTTGGCAAACAAACCCCTCCTTCCAAACGAAAAGGTTGCGCGAGGTTCGTACAAAAAGCCAGGGGAACTCCTGATGGCCCTCTTGCTCCGGGCAGAGGCTAGGGAGCTCTTCCTGCAGATATGCTGAGACCCCGCGACCCAGGCTCGCACCCGAGGGGGTCTCAGCAAACAAACCCTCACGCGCGAGGGACGTATAAAAAGCCAGGAGAGCACCTAACGACCCTCTCGCTCTGTGCAGAGTCTAGGGGCTCTTCCTGCAAGTTTGCCGAGACCCAGCGACCCAGGTTCACACACGAGTGGGCTCGGCAAACAACCCCTCTGTCCAAACAAAAAGGATGTGCGAGGGTTGAACAAAAAAGTTAGGGGACCCCTGACCGCCCTCTCGCTCCGTGCGAAGGCTCGGGGGCTCCTCCTGCACCCAAGACGAGGACAAGCGACCCAAGCCCGCACCTAAAGACTCGAGAAAACACGATAAAAAGGCACCGAGCCCGTTACGGTCTAGGGGTTCGAAGGCTGGGCCCCTAAGGGTTTCGACAGTCGCCCCAGGGCAACAGAGTCAGGGACGACTATGGGGAAGCCCGTGCTTGGCCGAGACCCAAGAAGGCGACTGCTCGGGACACTCTAAGTCGTGTCCGAGACCAGCAAAGAGGTCTCCGAATGGGATCCCACCGTAGGGAGGCACCGAGCCACCGGGGCTTAGCGAATGGCCCCGGCACCCACTAGAGAAACCCTCTGGTACTCTTGGAGTGCGTCCATGGACTGCTAGCCGACCCCTAACGAACGAGGTTCGGGTCTCCACTCGGACTTACCCGATAATAGCTCACCAGAAATGCCATCGCTCGCGCCCATCGAGGGTAGCCTGGCATATTCCACCCCTCCTTCTCAACGAAAAGGAAGCGCGAGGGTCGCATAAAAAGCCAGGGGAACCCCTGACGGACCTCTCACAGAGGCTAAGGGGCTCTCCCTGCAACTTTGCCGAGACCCAGCGACCCAGGCTCGCACTCGAGGGGCCTCGGCAAAGCAAACCCCTCCTTCCGAATGGAACAGGTGCGTGAGGGCCATGCAAGAAGACAGGGAAACCCCTAGTAGTCCTCTTGCTCCAAGCAAAGGCTCGGGGGTTCTTCCTACTACTAAACCGAGGCTCAGCAACCTGGACTCGCATTCATGGGCTCAGCTAGCGCAATAAAAATCCATCGTACGACGTAAGGAAAGCCCTTGGAGGAGTCAAATCCACTCCTCCAAAGCCTCAGGGGCTACACTCGGCGGGTGCGCTCGCACGCACCCACCGAGGCCTCGAGTACGAAACGCAAATCTCAACAAGAGCCGCCGCAAGCCGAGTCTCAAACCTCTGAAGAGAGCTCACACACTCTCTCAGAGGCTTGGGGGCTACTGTCGGGTATCGTAAAAAGGGGGTACCCTAAGCAAAAGCCAAAAAAACTCATAAAACCCCCATGAGGCCTCCTTAGTCGAACTAAGAAAACATATCACGGTGACGTCCGAGGCCGGCTCGATCGAATCCGGTCTCGGACCAAATCTCCGCCTCGCCCGAGGCCCCTGGTCAGGGTCGCGGAGGTCCCGATCCTGCTCCGCCTCGCCCGAGGCCGGGCTTGTCCCGTGTCCTTGTCGCCTCTGCCTCGATCGTCCCTCTAGCAGGCTGTCCCATCCATTTAATGCCCCTGCGAGCACCCGCTACATCAGCCACGACTGGTAGGGTACAACAACAGGGGCAATAGGACAACGGTCAAATCTCCCTTTTACTATCCCTTACTGACGGTGCAGGGGTTACCGTGCCCTATGGACACACGTCCCACACTATTCCACCTAAACCGAGTACGACGCTGACCGCTGAGGCCCCCGTATCGCACGCGGGGCACGTCCAAGGCCTCTGATGGATAACTAACTCTGCGCCTCGCCAGTGGCCTCGCCCGAGAGGCCTCGGATAGGAAACCGATTCTCCGACTCGCCCGAGACCCCACCCAAAAGGCCTCAGACGAGTTACCAATGCTCCACCTCATTTAAGATGGGCTCAGCAAACCACCCCATCGCCTCCGCCTCGACCAACCACTCCCACGACGTCATCTGGATGACAGCTCGGTACGAGAGGAGTGGCCGACAAGACGCAAATCACATCGACACCATGCCGCCCAAAACAAGACAAGGCAGGAGTTACCGGCCACTGTGCGCAGCACTGTGCCCACGACTAAATGTCCATACCGCACTGTGCTGCCTAACTCTAACTACTCCAAGGACAACGCATCATGGGGAGTTAAGCTCGGATCCCTGTAGCCTCAGAATCAGTGTGCAGGGTCAGCCGCTCCACCCACGCCTCAACAATTTACCTTAGGGTCTCGACAACCTTGGGGTTCACACCTACCGAACCCCCCCATGATGGCTCGGCCTCAGCTCTAGCTAAGCCTCGACACTTCATGCGGACAACGCACTATGACCGGCACGTCACTCGTCAGGCCCTACGACAAGCTATTACGTCGTACAGGATCGGATGTGACCGGCGCGCTGCTCCGGCACTTCAAGGGCAGAACCACTCCATCGACTGTTCCGCCACAGCAACAGGCTACAGGGCTCGGATAGACCGCCTCTATTCACACGACGCCACGTAACTAGCGCATGTATCACCCCCATCCCCCTTCTACTATAAAAGGGAGGGACTAGGCTGTTTCTAGGGACGAGGGGCACGGGCATGAACTGGAACACACTTAGGCACATACGAACTCATGAGGAAGACAAACATAGGCCGTAGCACCCACACTTAGATCAGCGTCTTTAGCAATTCGTCCCGTTCATCATAGAGACTTGGGGCTAACTCCCTCTCTCGCCCTGCTTGTAACCCCCTACTACGAGCACTTCGGTGCAAGGAATACAAGATCGATCTCCTAGACTGGACATAGGGCACTGATTGCCTGAACCAGTATAAACCTTGTGTCTCTTTGCATCACCATCCGGGATTAGGGGCACGCAGTACAAATTTACTAGTTGGTTGAGGACCCCCCGGTCCGAAACACCGACAGTTAGGTAACTACAGTTAGGTTTTTGGAATAATAAAAAAGCAACAACACCGACTAGCAGTATCAAAGTGGTCGTTACCTGGTGCTGTGTTAGGACATCTAGCATGTCTAAGTACTGCCTGTACCACCGCTTTGGGTTCCCTCTAACTACCTCTGCTTCTTGCCAGACGTACAGAGCAGTCGGTCCTATGTGCACGTGATTCCATGCCTACATTGAATAGGATAGTTAGTCACAAGTGCAGCATCAAGTTTGAGGAAAATAAAAGATTGATGCACTTACTGGCCATCGCTCCCAACACCAAACCTGTAGTAGGTGGGAACAACCTCCTAGGTTGGCACCTCCTGTGCTGCATCGGCAGGCAACTCAGAGCTGACGATAGATCCATGCTAGGACCGCGCTGCCCCAGCTGTACGCTCCTATATTCTCCCATGGCTGGCTCAGTATGTTGAGGAAGGCCTAGCTGATGGTGTTACCCAATGCGTTGGGGTATAGGAAGGTGCCTAAAAAGTGCCATTGCCACACCCTAGCATACCTCTCGATCTCCTACTCTGGAGCATTTGGGTGCAGTGACGCCCAAAGTTTTTTGTTATCCAGATCAAACTGACACCGAATGTTTTCCTAAAATATTTTGCAAACATTAAATTAGAGCTGACATAGGATGTTATATGAGAGCTGAGGGAACAAAAACAAACATTAAATTAGACAAAGACAATACGCATCATAAAAGTTATGTACTACACCCTCCATCTAAATAGCAAAATAATTTGCAGAATATGTGCTGGTGTCAAAATGGTAAATGTTTGGAACGTAGAAATTCTTACTTTGCTCTCTTAGCATCCTCGTCCTCAGGTGATCTTCTACCATAGAACTACTCCACCAAGTCCATCCAGTGATCATTATCAAGGATCCCAGTCACTGGAAGACCCCCAACCACAGACATAGAATCATCTTCACGTCCTGCATCGTGATAGTCATCTCGCCGCATGGAAGGTGGAAGGTGTGGGTCTCTGGCCTCCACCTATTTGTTTTTAATTCAATACAAGAAGTTTTTTAATTCAAACTATGAGACAAATCAATGCTTTGTACTGTTGCAAACGTGTATCAAATCATACCTATCGACAACAGCAGTGAGAAGTGCTGGGTCAAGGATCAGTAGCCCAGTGTTGAAAACTCGACGATCTCAAGAAAGCCGGCACGCTGTATGTACGGCCGGTATCGCTCGACCCAGCGGTGTGGCTGGTGCGTGCGTGGTCTAAGAGGTACCAAGTCGTCCTGAAGCTCCGATAGGCGCTTGGTTCGGTGGTCCTTGTCGTAGTGCACCTCAAGAATGGGGTACTGTGGATGATGATCCCCCATCCTGGTTCAAATTTGAAATGGATATATTAGAACAAACATTAAGAGTACTATAATATGATGGAACATTAGGGCATAAAAACAAAGTAAATGTAAAAGGAATGAACTATTATACAAAATTAGAGAATAAACATATATCATAATAAACATAGCTCCAAGGTTCCAATGTACTAACATAGTAGTTTTAAATAGCATAGCAAACAATTAACATTAATATAATAAAATGTATGCTATATGCACCTGCTGCCCTTGTCTTCTATGTCTACTAGCCTTGTGACTAGGTTCTTTACAAATGGAGTAAAGATTCCTACCACGGGTCTCGTTGAAGTCTCCCCCTCCATACATGTCTTCGTCGTACCCTCTCATAACGTCCGTGTCCCCCTTGAGTTGCTTCTTCTTCCTCCTACCCTTGCCTACCTTCATTAGATCCGGATGCAGCACATAGTCATAACCATGATAAGGTGGCCACAGTGTTGGGTCAATGTATGGCTCGAAGCTCCTCTCCCAAATACTAACGGTGTTCTAACGGAGATACAAGTGTGACATATATAGCAGATCCTCATAGTTATACCCGTGAACCCTGTAGGCCGTGATCATATGAGAGCAAGTGGCATGCATGATATGAGGGATGTTGCATCTGCACTCTACTTTTTCAAGATCAACTCGGTAGTTTTGTCTACCATAACGTTCGCCACCCAAGCTTGTGACACCCTTGCCCCGTACACTAAAGATATGGCGGTGGGGTCCATACAGCTCGGCGGTGTGCTGCTTGGCCAATTACTCGGCCTCCTTCAAATGTTCTGCTCTGGCCTTTCCAAAATGCCCCTACTCAGCTATATTCCTCTGCACAAGTTCCCACCTCTTGATAAAATATTCGTTGCACTTATGAAAGGAGAACTCAACAATTCTAGACACAGGCAACGATCAAAGTCCGGTGAATACACGGTTGAAAGACTCCAAGGAGTTAGTGGTCATGATGCCATACCTAAACCCCCCTTGTCATATGCTAAAGCCCACTTAGCCTTCTATTCCATCTGCGCCTCTAACCAGGCCTTTCCCGCTTCATTTAGCATCTTGTCTAGTTCTCTCTTTGTCTCCTTGAGCTGGTGCTTTGTACGTACACAACATAGATCCTTTACCTTGTCACATACCTCCTTCTTCCTCTGACGCCGCTAGAAATTAGCAGTAAAGTGTCTCATGCACCATTTGTGCACTAGAGGTGGAAACTCATCTATATGCTCAGCTGTAGCATTAAGAAGCCTAGGGTGATGGTCCGAGATCAAACATATAGTGCAAGATGGGCCAAGCACTTGTACACATAGAAGCCACATGAACCATGACCATGATTCATTGTTCTCTCCCTTTGCCAAAGCAAAAGCCATGGGTACTATCTGGTCCTCAGGATCAATAGCAGCAGCCATCATCAAGGTGCTCCTATACTTTCCTGTCAGGAAAGTGCCATCAACAAGTACGATTGGCTGACAAAACTGGAATACATGTTCTGTTTGCGCAAATGACCAGAACACATGATAGAGGACATGCCTCAACGGGTCCTGAAAATACATCCCTCTGGTGTCCACAAACCATTTCAAGCTAGGGTTGTAGTAATGCATTGCACATAAGATGCGGGGCACCCTGTTGTACGCTTCCTCCCAACTACCCCAACATATCACTAGGGCAATTTACTTAGCATGCCAAGCCTTTCCGTACTTCACATCATACTTAACAAATCCAGATATGGACTATTGTAACGAAGACACCGAAATGTCATTATTGTCTTCAACGAGCCCCAATATACGACAGGCAAGGTAACGTGCAGTGAGCTGCTAGTGATTTTCCTTCCCCCTATTTGTTAGGCAAGTGTGGGGTTCGACCACTTTACTTATCCTCCACTTTCCATCACTCTGTCTCTTTCATGCATTTAATCTCCACATACAACCATTTTTGCATATCACATGGTACCTCAACTCCTGGTCCGAATGAGTGACGCTGTACGGCCTATGGTGATGCACAGCATAGTCTTGAAGAAAGAGCTTCATCTCTGATATTGTATTGAATATCATCCCCTTACTAAGGATTTCTTTCTCATGGTCATACAATGATTTCCTACACATCTAGAGACCAGTGTCACAAACTGCCATATCCGTCATGCTGACATCCCTATAGTTCAGAACACCCCTGAAAGGTACGTTCATCGACCTTAGTTGCTTAAGCTCAGTCGCTGTGTAAGGTGGTGGTGGAACATACTGCTGTGCTTCGCTAATTTTGCCCCATGAATCATAGGGGGTATCATCTGCTGGCAAATTTATGACTAGTCTACTCTGAGCCTGGATAGCATGCAAAACCTCAGTTGGTACTGGTAATGGCATACCATGAATAAGTACTAGCATGACATCAACCAGTGCGGGCATAGCATGTCCACCTCCCTGGTCATCATCTAAATCATCCAAATCACTGCTAACTACATCACCGCTCCTGTCCTCCTCCTCCTGCTTCTCCTCTTCTAGTTCAAACTCATTCAAATCGAAGTCATTGCTTATACAACCTACTTGACTTGAAGGAAACTGCTCTTGCGTCAACTAACCGTCCAAATCCATGTTACCCTAAGTTGCTTCCCCTTCGACCCCCAATTCTTGCTCATTGCCTCCAACACTTTCAATGGACGGCCCGTCCAGGACACCCTACATCCTATACCCATTCTCCACCACCACCTCAGCCATGGGCACATTGGAACCTTGGAGCACCCTATTGTAGCAGGACCAATGAGCAGGGTCGCGCAAGGGCATCAGGACATAGTGTGCCCTAGTCTTCTCAGTATCAAACCACCCCTTCAGTGTGAAATCACCGCCATACTTTGCATTCAAATGGACACAAAGGTCGTTGAAACTAGGAGGTTCATCAAACCATTCTAATTCTTCTTCCATATCCTCAAACATACCATCTTCTCTCCTAACACTTTCTCCATAAAAAGACTCTAACACAACAATCCATCTACAAAAGTATTTCAAGAAACTTCATCAAGTCGTCAAAATTGTCGTACGTACTGTCCATAGTAATATTAATACCTATTCTAACTATAACTGTACTAACTAATCTAATATTAACACCTATACAAGACTAACTACAACAACTAATTATACTAAATACAATAACTAACTAGACTCACTAACTGTACTAACTAAACCAACTTTACTAACAATACTAACTTACTATACTGCCTATACTAACTAAACTAACTAATTTTACTAACTATACTAACTATACTTTACTAACTATACTAACTTTACTTATTGTACTAACTTACTATACTAACAATACTAACTAATCATTCAAACTAATTTTGCATCTTAACCCTAAGAAACAACAATTTTGATTCAATCAACAAATACACAAGGGGAGTACCTCGCGGCAGTAGCGTGCTCTCGTCCTCGTGGTGGCGGCGCTCGCCCTCGCGGTAGCAGCGTACGCTAGTCCTCACGGCGGCGACGCTCGTCCTACCGGCAGCAGCGTGCTCTCGTCCACGTGGTAGCAGCGATGCACTCATTCTCGCGGGCGGCGCGCTAGACCGAGCCGAGAGGCGGTGCCGGGGGAGGCACGGCGGCGGCCATGGCGGCGGTGGCTATGGCGGCGGGTGGACGCGAGATAGATGGAGGGACGCGCGATAGTGGGGAGCGGTGTACAGCGGTGGCGTGGCAGTGAGGGCGGTGGCGGGCGTGCGTGGCGTGGCAGTGAGGGCGGCGGTGTGTGTGGCAGTCGCGGCACGGCGGGCGGCGGCGTGCGTGGTGCAACGGGCGGCGGTAGTCACGGGCGTGGCAGTGGCGTAACGGCATGTGTGGGGTGGCGACCGAGCGTGGCGTGGCGGCGGGCGGATGGCAGTCGCGGGCGCGGCAGTGGCGCGGCGGCGAGGGAGGTGGCGGGTGCGCCGGCAGGCCGTGGGTGGTGGGCGTGCCTTTGCTGGGGCCGAGTGAGAGATATAGATAAAGGGAAGAGAGAGCCACGTCGCGGAGCTTTACTAGGGCCTACTGCGTCGTGCGCTATGGCGCGTCGGTGTCGCGCTGTGATCTGTGGCGCGGCAGAGCTAGGCCATGTCACCGGTCGTTGCCACGGTGGCAGCCTGGCCGTGCCGCCATGCATGGCGCGGTAGAGTGGTTTGGCCGCGCCATGTCAGTTGGCTTGTCCAAAAGTGTTAGTTTTGAAAAAAATAGTGTCAGTTTTAAAGTTGTTTAAAAAAAGTGTTAAAAATAAAAAAATTCCCAGGCAGCAGATGAGGCTCGTCGAAGCTGCGTCGGCAGTTCATTACAGGAGCCACACATTATTGTCGTCGGAGAATTGGGGACAACACACATCATAACTGGACGACTGACGTGAAGATCGGTTCTTCGCAATTTCAACTTGTGCTGTAAGCTACCGCTGCTACAAAATTATAATTATAGATAGATAGATTCAAAATAAGGATCATCAATTATAGAAAATAACGCCGATGGGCATGGGCTGCTGGGCTGAGGAGGTCAGTTGGAGTGGCTTGCATGGTAGGAGTCTGGGACTGGATATATAGCCAGGTCGGCTCATTATAGCTCGGCTCATTATGCCTCAGCTCGTTATACAAATGAGCCAAAAGACTAGCTCGTCTCGGCTCGTTAGCGAGGTCGAGCTAGCTCGCTTGGCTCGCGAGTCAAAGCACAAAAACATAGTACATAGAGATTATAGCTGCAAGTTAGCAACAAACACATCACATGCATATTTCAAATGGAACAAACAAAATACATATGAATTTTGGACTCGTCTTGCGTGAACATGATAACGTGGGGTAGGCCGGTGGGTGATTAGGTGGAGCCATGGGGTCTATTGGTCTACAGTTTTAGTGTTTAATCATGTTGGACCATAGGCAGAGGGATATATGAACTGCTTAAAGTTGCATTGGGCTGGGCCAATTGTAGTTGTTGTCATATAAATTACCTTAGCTCGGTTTGGCTCATGAGCGGCTTGCGAGCTGGCTCATTAATTAATCGAGCCGACTCAAGCTAGGTTGTTAATTAAAAATTTAGACGAGCTGGGCCACTAACGAGCGAGTCGAGCGAGCTAGCGAGTTACAAGTTTTTCGTCCAAGCCTAGGTAGGAGTCGGTTTATGGTCCGACGGAGGAGCACCAGCTGTAGGGACCATAGTAACCACTAGAGGAGGTAGAGAAAGAAGAACAGAAGATGACCTAGATCTATCTAGAATGTTGGGTCCTAATCCGAACAATTAGGCGATTGGGCTTCAGCATCATCCTAAATAAACGATTTTACCTTCAAAAGATTGCCACCTCCAATTAGATACTAAAACCAATTACTTTAGTTGACAGGGTGATTCCCTTAGGGTACTAGCTCTCGTTAGGGGTATTTTAGAATGAAGGAATTTTTCTTCAATCCTATGTTTGCTTATGAAATTGAACCGCCTGTATAAATTTTTGTATGATTTCTGCGTGCCAAAGGTAATAGTCAATCACATTGTGCCTAGAACATTCGTGTTGGGGACCAATATTAGGGTCCCCGAAGAGGAGGAGCTAATGATCATCAACATTGATTCATCCAAGCAGTTAAGAGCACGACTACAGCTCCAACCGACCCCTAGGCGCACAAGCTCCGCCTCGCCCAATCTCTAGGGCCAGACTCTGCCTTGCCTGACCCATTGGGGGAGGGCTCCGCCTCGCCCATCCCTGAGGCCACGGGCTCCGCCTCGCCCGACCCTGAGGCCACGATCTCTGCCTCGCCCAACCCTTGGGTTCGCGCTCCGCCTCGCCCTGCCTCTAGGGGAGGGCTCCTCCTCACCTGACCCCGAGGACGCGGGCTCCATCTCACCCAACCTCGAGGCCACAGGCTCTGCCTCATCCGACCCCGAGGCCATGGGCTCTGCCTAGCCCAACCCTTGGGTTCGTGCTCGGCCTTGCCCGGCCTCTAGGGGAGAGCTCCGCCTTGCCCAACCTTGAGGCCACAGGCTTCGCCATGGTCGACCCCAAGGCCATAGGCTCCACCTTGTTCGACCCCTGGGTTCGCGCTCCGCCTCACCTGACCCCAAGGCCACATGCTCTGCCTTGCCTAACCCCAAGGCCATAGGTTTTGCCTCACCCGACCCTTGGGTTCGCGCTCTGCCTCGCCCGGCCTCTAGGGGAGAGCTCCTCCTTCGCCCAACCCCAAGGCCACAGGCTCCGCCTCGCCTGACCCTTGAACCCGTGGGGTCTGCCTCGCCTGGCCCCAAGGCCACGGTCTCCACCTCGCCCCACCCTTTGGTTCATGCTCCACCTCACCCTGCCTCTAGGGGAGGGCTCCTCCTCACCCGACCCCGAGGACACGGGCTCCACCTCACCCAACCCCGAGGCCACAGGCTCTGTCTCGCCTGACCCCGAGGCCATGGGCTCCACCTCACCTTACCCTTGGGTTCATGCTCGGCCTTGCCCGGCCTCTAGGGGAGAGCTTTGCCTTGCCCGACCCTGAGACCACGAGCTCTGCCTTGCTCGACCCTTGGGTCTGAGCTCCGCCTCGCCTGACCCCAAGGCCATGGGCTCTGCCTTACCTGACCCCAAGGCCACGGGTTCTGCCTCGCCCGACCCTTGGGTTCGCGCTCCGCCTCACCCAGCCTCTATGGGAGGGCTCCACCTCACCCGACCCTGAGGCCGCGGGCTTCGCCTCGTCCGACCCTTGGGTTCACGCTCCACCTTGCCTGACCCCAAGGCCACAGGCTCCACCTCGCCTGACCTTTGGGTTCGCGCTCCGCCTAGCCCAACCCTAAGGTCACAGGCTTCGCCTTGTACGAACACTGATAGGCACATCAGTTCACCACGACATCCGCCAGGATGGATTGGAGTGCCATGACCTATGACGACACCCACGCATGGTGCTAGTGACGGACAAGACCACGACGTGGCACCGTCCCTGTTGACATCTATAGTTTTGGTGGGACCCACATGAAGGAGAAGAAGGACCTGGCAACCCTGAGGGCCTTTGGCTCTCTCTCTTGTTCTTCTCTTTCCCTTAGCTATAACCCGTGCTTTCCCTTGGCCTATAAAAGGGAAAGCAGGGCGCCCCATTAAAGGGCATCGCATCGATTCAGACCAGATCCGATCGAATCACCCGAACCAATCAGAACACGATACGAGCATCCGCCTGAGCAGCAACCGAGCTCTCAGCACCTATTCATTCTTTCCACTAGAGACTTGGGAGCCATCCCTCTCTCACCCATTTGTAACCCCCACTACAAACTTTTGATGCTAGTAACATGAGCAACAGCAATGAACTAGACATAGGGACATTCTGCCCGAACCAGTATAAACCTCGTGTCCTCTTAACACACCATCCAAGCTAGACGCACAATATTAGAAATTTACTCGTTGGTGGTAACTCGAAACACCGACCATTGGGGCACCAGGTAGGGGCCTTTTGCGCGTCTCAACATCCACACCAGGCCTCGGATGACTAGTCACAGCGTCAGCTGGGTCCCGGGCATGCTTGTGTGCTTCGGGGACCTAGACTTCATCGTCACGACGGAGGGAGAGTTGGCGTAGGCTCCCGCCACCGTCCAACCTCTCCACTCCACCGGCCTCGACATGATCGCCGAGGCGCTTGAGTAGCTGCAGCTGCACGCACTAGAGGCCCACGCACTTGGAGGCAACCAGCTCCTTGGCTTCGACTATGGGAGGTTAGAGTGCCAGCTCGGTGCCTTCCTAGGACCCCGTCCATCCCGGGAGGACCTGCGCCACCTCACCTTCTCGTTTGCCGATGTCATGGCATAGCTTGCCAGAGGAGAGCTGCCCTCTCTAGAATACCTCATCCGAAGCGCCCCGATAGCACTCTTGTTTGGTCTCCACAACACCGCAAAGTCCATTGGCCACCTTGTGGCGCAACACACGCCTCCATCCCCCGTGAACGACGGGTTCGTGGGGATGACCGAATATGTCACGAAGTCTTTCCATGACCTCCTCGTGGGAGAAACGGAGTCACCCTCCACCTCTGACTCTAGCAGGGGGATCCATCACCCCTCTCATGAATGTTTCATAATAGGAACCCCCGAAGGGACACGTCGAAAGCATCCATGAGAAAGAGGCTACCACAATGAACGACCTCAACGATGAGGCTGAGGGGGATGCAGGGGCCCACACTGCCTACGGGTGGTGCTGCTGAAGGCCCAACACCAAGAGATCAAGGAAGTGCGACTCTAGCTTGAGCAGGAAGGCGTGGAGCTCGAGCGAGAGATCGAGTGCCATGAAGACGGTGGGCGTGCGCGTGCCATGGCCCATGATGTGAACCGAAGGATCATCGAGGATGATGAAGTGCTCCAACATTTCGTCCGAGCAAGCTAGAACATCGCGACGTGAACCGAAGGATCATCGAGGATGATGAACCACCGACCAACATCCCAAAATACTATGGAGAAATGAACCCTGGACTATGGGTTGAGGATTATCAGCTTGCTTGCCAGGCCGGTGGAGCGGATAATGATGATTTCATTATCCACAACCTTCCATTGTTCCTGGCCAATTCGGCGCGAATGTGGTTGGAACACCTTCCACCCAATAGAATCCAAAGTTGGGCGAACCTAAAAGAGATCTTCGTGGGAAACTTCCAGGGCACATACACGCGTCCTGGGAACCCCTGGGATCTAAAAAACTATTGACAGAAGTCCGGGGAAATCCTTCATGGGTACATCCAGTGTGTCTTCTAGCAGTGCAACGAACTGCCCAACGTCGTCGACGCTGAGGTCATAGGAGCTTTCCTATTTGGGACCATATGCGAGTCCCTAGTCCATAAGCTAGGGCATAAGGGCCCGTGAACCACCAAGGAGCTCCTCGACATCGCCACTAGCCACGCCTCGGGCGAAGAGGCGGTCGGAGGGATCTTTGACCGCCTCAAGGGCAAGTCAAAGCGGGATGAGGACACCGACGAAGGCGCCTCCAACTGACCTAGCAAGAAGAAGAACAAGCAGCGATATGAGGGCTCGCTCGTGGCCGCCGCCGACCGCAAGGGGGGTCAAAAACCCGCCGAGGGTACCCTGAACCACTGTGAGAAGCTACTCGAAGGGCCATGCCCGAACCATGCCTTCCCCATCAAGCATCTCTACGTGGACTGTGGCCTCATGAAGCGATTCTTGTCTGGAGGCTCCAACATGGGGAGCGTAGTGGGGCCCCAAGCCGATCGTGGATGATGTCGAGGCGAAGGACGATGGCTTTCTGACGATGGATGGCTGCCTCATGATCTTCGGAGGGTCGGTAGCCTATGACTCTAAGCCCCGCTAGAAACTTGCGCGCCACGAGGTCTATATGGCCAAGCCAGCCGTGCCTACCTTTTTCTGATGGTCGGAGTCTGCCATAACCTTTGATTGGACTGATCACCCAGAATGCGTCCCACCGCTAGGACAATATACGCTCGTGGTCGACCTGATCATGGGCATGAAGTGGCTCACCAAGGTACTAATGGATGGAGGCAGCGGCCTCAACATCATGCACACTGAGACGCTCGACGCCATGGGCATCGACCGATCACGCATCCAACCGACCGGAGCGCCTTTCCATGTAATCGTGCCAAGAAAGCAGGCTGTGCCACTTGGGCAAATCGATATGGCCATTACCTTTGGGGATCCAACCAATTATAGGACGAAGACCCTCACCTTCGAGGTGGTCGGGTTCCATAGAACCTACCACGCCATCCAAGGACATCCGTGCTATGCGAAGTTCAGGGTCGTCCCCAACTACACCTACTTAAAGTTGAAGATGCTGGGCCCGTGCGGGGTCATCACCATTGGCACATCCTTCTAGCGTGCCTACGAGTGCGAGGTCGAGTGCTACGAACACGCCGTGGCAATCATCGCCTCCAAGGAGCTTGCGACCATCAGGAAGGAGGTCACCGAAGAAGCACCCAACCCCAAGCGGTCGGCCAGGTCCTTCGAGCCAGTAGTGGGCGCAAATGAGGTCGTCGTAGACCCCAGCGGCTCCAAGGGCAAAGTGGTGTGCATTGGCTCCACACTTTCCTCTGAATAGGAAAGCACACTCGTCGACTTCATCCATGCCAACAGAGACATCTTTGTGTGGAAACCCTCGGACATGCTAGGTATTTTGAGAGAAGTCACCGAGCATGCCTTGAAGATCAAGCTAGGCTCCAAGCCAGTGAAATAGCGCCGGCATCGCTTCGATGATGGGAAGCATAGGGCCATCGGCGAGGAGATCGCGAAGCTTTTGGCGGTCGGGTTCATCAAGGAAGTATACCACCCCGAGTGGTTAGCCAATCCCATTCTTGTACGAAAGAAGAATGGGAAATGGAGAATGTGTGTTGACTACATGGGTCTCAGGAAAGCATGTCCAAAGGATCCATTTCCTTTGCCACGCATAGACCAAGTAGTCGACTCAACCTCAAGGTGCGAAACCCTTTGCTTCCATGATGCGTACTGCGGGTACCATTAAATCGCGATGAAAGAGTCCGACCAGCTCCCTACATCTTTCTTGACCGCATTCGGATCGTTCTGCTATGTTACAATGCCATTCGGTCTAAAGAATGCTGGAGCTATGTACCAGCGTTGTATGCTCAAATGTTTTGGGGGCCTCATCCGGCAAATCATTGAGGCCTACGTGGATGACATCGTGGTCAAGTCCAAACAGGCTGACTAGGTCATAGCCGACCTTGAGCAGACCTCCGCAAAACTCTAAGCAAACAGCATTAAGCTTAACCCTAAGAAGTGCGTTTTGGGGTCCCGAGGGGTATGTTGCTGGGTTTCATCATCTCCGAGCGTGGCATCAAAGCCAACCCAGAGAAGATCTCGGCCATCACAAGGATGGGCCCAATTTAGAACATAAAGGGGCTACAACGAGTTACGAGATGCCTCACCGTGCTCAGCCGCTTCATCTCATGCCTCAGTGAATGAGGTCTCCCCCTCTATCAACTCCTGAAGAAGGCCGACCGTTTTGAATGGACTCTCAAGGCCCATGATGCACTTGACATGGTCAAGCAGCTTCTGACAAAGGCCCTGATCCTGGTCCCCCCAACCAAAAGGGGAACCACTTCTGCTCTACATCTCGGCCACCACGCAAGAGGTCAGCACCACCCTGGTAGTAGAGTGAGAAGAAGAGGGACACAAGCTCAAAGTACTGCGTCCCATATACTTCATTAGCGAAGTCTTGTCCGATTCCAAGACCAGCTACCCCCAAATCCAGAAGCTCCTATACATCATCCGCATCGCCAAGAGGAAGCTGCGCCGCTACTTCGAGTCACATCCAGTGACGGTCGTGATGTCCTTCCCCCTTGGCGAGGTCATCCAAAACCAGGATGCCATAGGAAGAATCATGAAGTGGGCACTCAAGCTGATGGGTCAAGGCATTTCGTATGCCTCCTGAATGGCCATCAAATCCCAAGTGCTGGCTGATTTCGTTGTAGAGTGGACCGAGGTCCAAATGCCACCAGCGGTCGTCGACCAAGAGTACTGGACGATGTACTTCGATGGATCGCTGATGAAGAAAGACGTCGGCATGGGACTGTTCTTCATTTCACCCCTCGGTGTATGCATGAGGTACATGGTTTGCCTCCATTTCCCCTCCTCCAATAATGTGGCCGAGTATGAGGCACTCATCAATGGCCTACGCATCACCGTCGAGTTGGGTATCCAATTCCTCGATGTCCAGGGTGACTCCCAGCTGGTCATCAACCAAGTCATGAAGGAGTCGAGCTACCACAATGTGTCGACACATAATTTTCATCCCGTGCCGAGGACACACGTGGCAAGCCAGAAAGGTCCGCTCGATGGAGCAGATCCGCCTAGCTTCAGCGCAAGGGTGGTCGATCCTGCGCACTCCTCCTGAGACGTGCCAGTCAATTTGACCCTGTAATTGACAAGGAGAGAAATTTCATCAGTAATTAAGGGCGAAACTTGCCGGTGTTGCCAGATAGTCCTGAATGTGCGGCTATGAGAGCCGATATAAAAGGAGATCGACTAAATAGTCGATTCCAGCATATTCATGAGAATAAATCGATTAAAGCTCATTGGGTTGTATAAGAAGAATCGGTTATCATTTAGGGCAAATATCATTGATCGAACAGATATTAATCAATGGCAATAAGATGTCAACAATGATCGGTTTGTGCTGAGCCAATGATTATAAGTAACCGAACTCCTTTTTATATAAAGAAACAATTCAACACCACTTAACCGCTTAATAAAGATAAATCTAATGAATATGTTAGATCTCATCTATCACTATGACCAGTAGGGCATGAGGCAGAATCATGCAAGTCGTAGAAATAACAATAGACTCGACGACCCTAACTCATTACTAATATCAGTGGGGCATGAGGTAGAATCATGTAGGCCGTAATACAATAATAAGATCATGGGGCTAACATATCTTTCAATCTATCTTTACTTCAACGATCTCGTGATGCGAACTGTTTGTGAAAGCGCTCGATATCGGCTAAAATAGCCGATTCAGGCATAGCGCACAGTTAAAGTCATGCCTTATCAGGAATAGATCTACCAGATAACGGTCCCCACTCCACGGTGTTAATAGTGGGGTGTGAGGCAGAATCACACAGGCCGTGATAACGGGCCATGGAACAGTTCTCGCTAGCCAATACGTCTACTCAAGACGCAACACGCCTTAACCGCACGCTATGCACGATCAAGATTGATGTAAAACAGCTGATAAAACATAACTCATCGTTTAAGGTGTAGATTAGATCAGTTTTAGGTTAGCAAATGATGGGTCAAATAAGATATAAGGCCGATCTAAATCAATCTCAATCGGACAGAGTGATATTGCTGTAATTAGATAAATAATGAAAGCAATAAGCAATATCGGTAACTTAATGAATCTACCAAAGACTGCCATTCTAAGGTAGAGCCGATAATTTGACCTTGATTTAATTCAAGCAGTGGGGTGTGAGGCAGAATCACACAGGCCATACTTGAATTAAACAAGACTCAATAACTAGCTTATACTAGAGCCGCAGTGGGGGTCGACCGGATCGATGCAGCCTTACGAACAGAGGTAAAAACCATGACGGTACTTATAACAAGCAGTGGAGGTCGACCGTATCGATGCAGCCATACTTGCTGAAGAACTCACCGAGATCTACTCTACTCCTACTCCTAAGGGTGGCCGGAGCCAAAAAAAGAAATTGACTTATATTTGATTGATTGGTTGTTTTTTACAATAGTCGGGGTTTGGTATTTATACCCGGGACCTGCGCACGACTCCTATCTAAGCACGACTCATCACAAATTTTGACTCTAAAGAAAACATTCCTAATTTAAGATAACTTGAACTCTAATCTTTCCCTTTTTACAGAGTCCTACATGTTTCGTCCTGGCGTCGAATCATAGCCTTCGTCGTTATCCGCTGGCGATATCCGGAGAAAGCCGATTCTAGTTTTTGGCATCCGAATCAGCTGGTTCTGATCTGCACGCAATTGATTCCTTGACGACATGATTTTGGGAGCTTTCGAGTCCCTGCAACTCTTCTTCCAAATTTTGGTGTAAACACATGCGCCCAATTTTGGGATAAAAGTAATTTTATTCCAAAATTATCATGCCTATATCCCTGATTGGCCCACAGTCACGGGTAGAGAACCTTGATCTG
The DNA here is from genome assembly GCA_904845875.1 of Miscanthus lutarioriparius. Taxonomy (NCBI): domain Eukaryota; kingdom Viridiplantae; phylum Streptophyta; class Magnoliopsida; order Poales; family Poaceae; genus Miscanthus; species Miscanthus lutarioriparius. The sequence goes on from CAJGYO010000006.1 coordinate 75,009,146, forward strand.
GGGTCCACTATTTGTCACCTCTTGCGTCCACCCATGAGCCTATGCCTCAAAACTTTTCACAAAAGCGTCACTGCTTCACGGGCACTTGGATTCATCTTCCCGGGCCAGCTATAAAATGCCTATCCGACCTTGGCGAGAGCAACTCAACAATTCAGCCATGTTTCTCCTCTACCTGCCTCCTAAAGTGTTCTCGACTCTGCTGGACCCTCCGTGGTCTATCCTTCTGCTATGAAGATGTTGAGCGGTTAGAAGAATTCTTGTGCAAGGGTGATTGTGTCGCTCATTCTAGCGCCTTGTCGAGCAAGAGAATAAGCTACTGCGGCTAGAAGAAGTCTTGTGACATCACCTATGTCTTCTCACCATGCTCACAGAGCTGTTCTAGTGTTTGCAAGGGCTAAAATGTGTGGACACCTTCCTTGTTTGTTCCACTAAACACCCACTGGGAAAGCCATAGGCTTCTTTTCCATAGTTTCTCGTTTTACCGAGAAATCGGCTGAGCACATGCTAGGTGGGCGATTTTCCTTTTCTTGGGCACAATTTTATCAACGGGCCAATGTCGATTCGTTTCACGATGACCTTCGGCCTTGTGGGGGCCTGGACTCCCTTCAATCCAAAGAAGCCTTGATAGGTTGATCTCTGGTCTATGTAAAATCTTTGAATCCGTTTCATGATATTTTGTAATTTGGGGAAGCAATAAATTTGAATCTATTATCTCTTCGTTATCCGTCCCCTGAATTCCTAGAGTGTTGTTCCGCTTCCGTTTCTGATTCCAAATTCACACCCCTAGCGAAATCTATCTTCTTGTCTTCCTGGGCTGTATATATATGGGCCATGGCTGTGGGTCAAACAACAACTCTACTCATCTCAAACCTTCTGCATCCTTAGTATAGCTTCTGCTTTTTCGTAGATTTGAGATCATGGAGGATAGCAAGAGATCTGCTGAGGAGGCCCTCGATGGATCTGCATCATCGCGCCAGCGCATCCACCGTCAGAAGGGTGCCACTTGCGATGCTCCCGTCGTCCCAGAGCATAGGGCCGACTCCACTCGGCCTTTGGGGTCATCCTCAGTACCAATTCATTGCTAGCTCCCCTGTTACCCAAGGAGGTTGAGAGATAACGATGACCTGATCGCTTCCATTGACCGTATCGGCAAGAAACTTGCCGACTGCCTCTCTATTACAGAGTCAGCTCTGGCCATAATCCAAGGCCGATAACCTCCTGAGGCCAACCCAGTGCAGGAGAGACTGGCCAAGGCTGAAGCCAAAATTGCTGGTGAGACATTTACCATAATCTCCTGTTTCTTTTTCAACTTTTATTTTCTAAGATCCTGTTCACCTCTTCTCCAAACTCTTTAGATCTATCAGCTTAGCTGGAAAGCCTTTGTTTAGCCGCGGACCATGCGGCAGGATTCATCAATGCTAGGGGTGCCATCCCAGTGATCCGCTTGCATGACATCTCAAACCGTGTTAGGGAGTTCACCCTTCATGGCATTCATCATGGCGCTGCTATGGCGTTGGTCACTGCACAAGTTTACTCCAATCACGATCTTCAGCTTCTTCCTCATGAAGCACTAGTTGCCAGATACCCTAGAGATTATGAGCACCTGGTTGAGGGTTTCTCCGACACCACCAACTCTGTAACCTTCACCTCTCAGGCCGATGATATAATAGCCAAAGTGTTTTCAGGCCCGTAGTTTGTAATAGGTGATATTAGCAAACAATTCCCCTGTCTTGAGTGATTTTTCCTTTTATTTCGTACTTCATACTATATGCATCACTCTGTCCATGTTTGCTTTGCTCCTGTGGGTGATACACATTGCACCGGCTTTTATCCTTCTGGGTTCATTTTCACACCAGAAGCGATACCCTTCTGGTATCGGCTAATCGAGCAAATAGGTTGTCAAGTATTAATCCAAACATTAGGGTAATATTCCTTCAAATATTCCCCATTCGATTGCTCTGCCAAATTCTTCTTCTCCTCTCAGTGTTTCCAAGATGTACTGAGTGCACAATGCTTGATCCGATAAGGTTTCTCCTGATTAGGTGACCATACCGGCTATCTCGCTTTTGGCTATCAAGGGTAATCGATCTCCAGCTTTCTCTGGAGTCCCATTGCCATTGACCATCGTAAGTATGTCTTTGAGAGTATCCCCAGACCAGTCGAAGGAGTTAAACAGATTGTGGGAGCTGGTGCTATCAAGCTAGAAATATTGAGAGCGATCTGTGATGTTCCATACCTGAAATTTGCATGTTAATGCGTATCTTGTGTAGAATCGATCATGCTCTCCATTATTTAATTACGCTTCTTTTTTCGGCTAAAGAGCCGATTCGATACAGTCGATCCCTGACTTTTAATCAAATCAAGTATGAAAACACGACTTTTATTAGGAGAACCCTTCGGTTTCCTGCCTTCAGTTACTCAACGCCGTACTCCCATCGACACTAGTGAAGTGGCGCTTCGCCTTCTATTAATTGCCGTTGCCTTTTACACGTCCCAAGGTGTCCGCCTCTTTGCTTCAGGTCTCCAAATATCAGCCAGTGGTTTTGGCCTCGAACACATCTCCACTCGCAACTGTTCTTTTACTCTTCTCTGGCTGTCGAAACCCTATAGTGGTTTTCCCTCTCCCTTTCATAGATCCAATCATCCTCCATGGCCGGCGAAGATAACCGAGTCAAGCGCGTGGCGGAGGAAGTCCCGTAGGAGAATATGCCGATGAACCAGCGTCTCCAACGCATGAGGTGAGATTGACATTTCTTGTTTATGATGATGAATAGTTCTGACTCGCCTACAAGTTTGTTGTAAATGACAGTCTCCGTCCCCTTCCTAGGGCCGGCGGGCCTTCCGACGCCGCATCTTCTGTGTTGGCCTCATCGTCGGATTCTTCCGACTCCTACAATGGCGACGACGCCCGGCGCTACCTTCATGAGTGGAGGATGGCTCAGAATCGTTATTCTGAGGCAACTTGGGAGAACGGCCAACTGGAAATTCGCCTCGGGGTCTCTTAGGCCGCCCTTCACGCAGCTAAGGAGGAAGCCAGCACCATCCGAGCATGGCTAGCCGAGTCTGATGCCATGGTGGCGAGTAAGACAAATTCCAGGAACACTTCATTCCGATTTCCATTATCTTTATCTTGATAGTCGTTTGTTCCTATGATTGCCAGCCCTGACGGTGTAGTTGGCTCCAACTGGCGGCGAACGCAGCTGCGGATGCCGTCAATGCGCGGGGTTCCCTTATCGCCGCTCGTCTCCAAGATGTCCCGGTCCGCGTTCGAGAGATCGCCCTCCATGGTGTTCGTCATGGCCCGACGGTGGCGCTGACCGTAGCACAAGTCCAAACCGGGCACGAGCTCTATACCATGGAGACTGGTTTCCCAATAGGCGATGGTCCTGAGGAGCATGAGGATCTGCTCGAAGAGTTTGTCAAGGCAGCGGATGCCATAGTAGACATCACATCCGCCCAGGATGTGGTGAACAAGGTCTTTAGTTAGATTGTATCTAGGGTCATCTGACGAACAAAGACTCCTATTCTTTCTGTGAATGTACCTCAGTACAATGCTCTTGCGTATGATTGCTTTTGCTTTTTGTTTTTGCTCTATAGGCGATACATATCGTATCAGCTTTTATTGTCTTTGAAGATTTTTATTTTTTGAACTAGAGGCGATACCTTTCTGGTACCGGCTATTAGAGCCGAGAATGAATCGGCTATCCAATGTTGACCGGGTGTCAGGATAACGTACCATAGAACTTTTGTTTCAAAGGTCGAACAATTAATGAACCCAGGTCAAGCATCCTACTAAGCGAAACAGAACTTCTTAAGAAATCCATTAACTCTGAATCGCACTCACACTTTGATTCAACATTCACATACGTCGGCCTAAATCTATCTCCAAGACTCAACGCTTATTTTTCCTTTTATCCAATGGCCAACGTGAAGCCGTGACTTTTCTACTAAAATAAACTCTCAGAGCCGATCGCTTGCATCGGCTGTTGTCTTTCATTGCTGATCTTAATGAAGCCTCCTTCCCATGACTTGCTAGAAAAACATTCGAAGTCTCCTAGTTCCCAAAATACCGGATCGACTGTTGCGATGCTCACGAACTCATCAGCGCAAACCAGTTCAATGTCATCTCCATGCCATTGGATCAAACACTGATGCATGGTTGATGGTATGCAGCAATTCGCATGAATCCAATCTCGACCGAGGAGCAAACTGTAAGACCCTTTCCCGTCGATGACGAAGAATGTAGTGAGTAGAGTCTTGTTTGCAATTGTTAGTTCGATGTTTATTGCCCCCCGAGTCTTAGACGTATTACCTTCGAAATCCTTAAGCATCATGTCAGTCTCCATCAGATCTTCTTGTCCTTTGCCAAGTTTACGAAAAGTAGTGTAAGACATAAGATTGACAGAAGCACCTCCGTCCACCAACATCTTGTTCATCGGCTTCCCATCAACAAGACCTTTCATATATAACGCCTTTAAGTGCCGATGTTTGACTGGTTTATCAAATATTGCTTGCTATACAACCGTCAACTTGGCAACCATCTCCTCATACTCTGATTCATTGAATTCCGAATAAACTTCTTGATCTGTCGGAGCTCTGAATTTCGATGGCAACAGAAAAGTCATTTGGATATTAGCTCATGGTTGCTTTCTATCGGCTATTTGCTTGGTACGCCACACATGAGTCTTACCAGATGCCTGAGCCGGTTCCATCTCTTTATTCTTTAGGTGTTGCACCCTTCTCTTCTGGCTTCTTGTTAAACCTCCTAGGCACCACTGGTTTCCCTGCCGCACATATCTTCTTTCAGTGCCTTCCTCTTCATGATCAGCCCAATCCAGATCAACGACTCTTTTCCCAAGCCGATCATGAACACTTTTATTTTTTAAGCACCGATCCATGTTATTATGATTATATGCATCTTGAGCATGGATAGACCGGTGGTTGGTTTGAGACTGCCTATACTCCCGATATTGATTGCTGCATTCTGGATAGTCATGTCTGGTAGGCAACTTCAAACCTTCATTCCAGCAATGTCTGAAGAAAGGACACTTCCAATGTAATTCGGCTTGTTCCCTTTCATACATCTCTTGTTTCAGTTGATGCTGGTACGCTCGATCTTTTAACCAACGCTGATAATCCTTTTCCTTCTGCTGCTGCCATTTATTCAACAGAATCCGAGATGTGACCCACATCTTTGTTGTCTCTGCTTTTGATGTCTTCCCCTACTCGTATCAGCTCTTTTGCTCGGCACGACGTCTCCTAATTTCTCTGTACTCTTCAGCCGATATCTGCATCTTAGAATTGACTATTCTAGCTTCTTTTGATTTGGTTGATGTTAGGACCTTAGTTTTTCCTTTGAATAGCCCAGCATCAACCATGTTTTGATCTCCTGAGAAAGGATTATCATCAACTTTCATTTTCCGAGGCGTATCAAATTTGAGCCTCCCCTGCTGAATAGCTCTCTGTATATGTTGCCTGAAGATTCTGCATTCATTAGTGGAATGAGAAGTAGCATTATGGAACTTGCAGAACTTCTTATTCTTCAACTGATCAGGGGACAATATGACATGACCATCGGGCAACTTGATGTACCCTTTCTCAAGTAAGACATAGAAGAGCTTATCTTATTTTGTGACATCAAAGTCATAGCTCTTCTCGATTCCTCTTCCCTAAGGATTTGGCATCACCACTGTCTTCTTGCCCCAATTCCATTCAGCTGCAGCAACCTCTTCTTCTTCATTTTCATAGCCGTCATTGACTAAGTATGGATCATAAACTTCAGCTACTGAGGTACTCTTCTAGAACCGGGTATCTCTGCGCATACTCTAAAATTGGCTATTAAGCGCTGCTACTCGTTGAGCAAATTGTCCCAAGTTGTCAAATTCTTGTCCCAGCAGCTTTTCTTTCCACATTAGCAGCATTCCTTGAACATCTAAAGTAGCTTGTTGATCATCGGCCAAGTTTAAGGAGAAGCACAAGTTCCTAGTCTCTCGAAACTTCTAAAAAAATTCAGTGCCTGATTCATTGGACTTCTATCTTATGGTTGTCCGATCAGTAATCTTCTTTTCTCTAGTCCCAGTATAAAAATATGTATGAAACTTCTTCTCTAGGTCAGTCCAATTAGCGATGGAATTGACTGGCAATGATGAAAACCAAGTGAAGGCTGGCCCTGATAAGGACAGAGAGAAGAAACGAACTCGATGGGCATCCTCAACTGACGCTTCGCCTAATTGTGTAAGATACTGACTAACATGTTCTATCGTGCTTGTACTATCTTGGCCAGTAAACTTAGCGAATTCTGGGAGCCTGTAATTTGTTGGAAGAGCGACCAAATCATACCATTCTGGATATGGGCGTTTATACGAAAAGGTCAGCCCTTTTGGCTTCAGACCGAATTGATTCTTCATCATCTCAGTCACCCTCAACAACAATTCATCAGCTTGCGAATTTGGATTCCTTTGTACCTGCTGACCCATCTGTGGATTGAAATCTCATGTGCCTTGATATCCTAGATTTGGCATCATGTGGAGGGTGTTATAATCTGTGCCATAGTGATACCCTTGTGGAATCTCAATCTACTGGGTCCTTTGCTGGCTTGCTGCTTGAAGTCTCTGATTATAGATATAAGGATCTATATCTCTCCGGATCCTTTGAACTGATGGTGCTATTTTTTGAGCCAACAACGGTATGTGGCCTGATGTGCCAAAATTGATCACCTGGTTCTGACTTTGTCCCGCTGGCTGTTGCACATGCTGCACTTGTGGTATAGGATGGTACTGTGTTTGATTTGCAATAGTTCCTTGAGTTTGTTCAGGTGAACCCTAAACTGTCTGGACATCACCACTACCACTTGGTGCTGCTTCTTGATGGCTGGTACCGACTTGATTGGTTTCTTGGGTCGACGGATCTAGAATGTTGTAGTAAGTTGGTCCACCTTGACCAACTGGAAATCCATAAATCACCTCTTTCAAGGCGTTATGGAATACGTCCATGAAAGCTTTGTTATGGCTTAATATGACGTCACGAATAGATTTGTCCACAACTTCTTTAAAGAAACACCTGTCTTCAGCTTCAACCGTGTCCGTCTGCCCATGTAACAGAACTCTTGGTAGTGGAAATTTCTAAACAATTGTGTTGTCACGTGTTTTGGTGTAGGACAACAAACATTTGTTCTGAAACTCTTCTATAGCTTTGCTGATGATACCCTTATCTCAATCAGGTAGATCTTCATAATGTAGCATAAGGATGTTGTCGTTGTTGTGAATCGCCATGATGATTGTGGGGTCCCACTGGGCATGCCAGAAACGTGTGTCGACATAGAATTTTTGTCCCGTGCTGAGGACACACGCAGCAAGCCAGAAGGGTCCACTCGATGGAGCTGATCTGCCTAGCTTCAGCGCAAGGGTGGTCGATCCTGCGCACTTCTCCCGAGACATGCCAGTCAATTTGAGCCTGTAATTGACAAGGAGAGAAAGTTCATCAGTAATTAAGAGCGGAACTTGCCGGTGTTGCCAGACAGTCCCGAATGTGCGGTTATGAGAGCCGATATAAAAGGAGATCGACTAAATAGTTGATTCCAGCATATTCATGAGAATAAATCGATTAAAGCTCATTGGGTTGTATAAGAAGAATCGGTTATCATTCAGGGCAAATATTATTGATCGAACATATATTAATCAATGGCAATAAGATGTCAACAATGATCAGTTTGTGCTGAGCCAATGATTATAAGTAACCGAACCCCATTTTATATAAAGAAATAATTCAACACCACTTAACCGCTTAATAAAGATAAATCTAATAAACATGTTAGATCTCATCTATCACTATGACCAATGGGGCATGAGGCAGAATCATGCAGGCCGTAGAAATAATAATAGACTCGACGACCTTAACTCATTACTAATATTAGTGGTGCATGAGGTAGAATCATGTAGGCCGTAATACAATAATAAGATCATGGGGCTAATATATCTTTCAACCTATCTTTACTTCAACGATCTCGTGATGCAAACTATTCGTGAAAGCACTCGATATCGGCTAAAACAGCCGATTTAGGCATAGCACATAGTTAAAGTCATGCCTTATCAGGAATAGATCTACCAAATAACGGTCCCCACTCCACGGTGTTAATAATGGGGTGTGAGGCAGAATCACACAGGCCGTGATAACGGGCCATGGAACAGTTCTTGCTAGCCAATACATCTACTCAAGACGCAACACGCCTTAACCGCACGCTATGCACGATCAAGATTGATGTAAAACAGCCGATAAAACATAACTCATCGTTTAAGGTGTAGATTAGATGAGTTTTAGGGTAGCAAATGATGGGTCAAATAAGATATATGGCCGATCTAAATCAATCTCAATCGGGCAGAGTGATATTGCTGTAATTAGATAAATATTGAAAGCAATAAGCAATATCGGTAACTTAATGAATCCACCAAAGACTGCCATTCTAAGGTAGAGCCGATAACTTGACCTTGATTTAATTCAAGAAGTGGGGTGTGAGGCAGAATCACACAGGCCATACTTGAATTAAACAAGAGTCGATAACGAGCTTGTACCAGAGCCGCAGTGGGGTCGACCGGATCGATGCAGCCATACGAACATATGTAACACCCTAAAAATTGCCTCTTTTGAAATAGAGTTAAAATGATTTAAGTTGGAATTTTTCTGCACATGAAATATAGGGAAATAAAATTTTTCATTAAATTAAAATACATCATAAGGTAGCATACATGCCATTGCATTTGATTTTATTGGATGAATGGTTTTAATTGAAAAGTCAAAATGGTTAAAATTCTTTTGAAATGAAATTAAAAATGGCTTTGAAATAAAAGAAAAGAAAATTTGAAAATAAGAGGATTTAAATTGAAAAGTATATTGAAACCATACTTGAATTTGTTTTGAAATTGGCTTGGATTTGGAAACTCAAAGTAGAAAAAGGGATTTGTATTTGAAAAATATTCCTTTTCTCATTTTCAAATTAACTCAGATTTGGCCCACCCTCTTCTCCTTCCCCTTCCTGGCTTGGCTCATTGCTAAGCGCCCACCCGCTTCCCCCCTCTTTCTCATTATTCGGCCTCGGCCTCGGCCACTGGCCACCGCCCACTCCCCTCCAGCTTTTCTTCTTTCCAGTACCCTTGGCCTGTTGCCTCACCTCACCCCACTCACCAGGCCTGCGCGGCTCACCCATTTGGCTCATGCCACTGGCGCTCGCCACCACACGCCTCACAAGCCCACGCCCAAGACTCGCTAGCATCAGCCCGCATGGCAGTCCGCACAGGCCCATCTCATGCTGGCCGCTCCGCTTGCCTTCATCTCATTTGCCTAGCCCGCATGAGCCGTCCACTCTCCCGCTGCAACCTAGCCCCCGCTTGTCAGCCGCCCGCCTATAAAGCCGAGCCGAGCCCCGTCTTCTCCCTTTCCCCTCCACGGTCAAGCTCAGTCGCAACCGCCGCCGGCGAACTCCCCCTCCCCGAGCACTAACCCCGTCACCGATGAGTCCCGAGGATCCGCCGTACTTGCCCGCGCCCGTAGGTACCTCCACCTCTGGTTTTTGGTCACGTTTTGGTCGGATTCGCCTTCACCCGTGCCCTCCCTCTCTCTCCAGATCGCGGCCGCCGTCGACGACCCGCTTCGGAGCCCTCCCGGACACCGCAACCACCTCCAGGCGCATCACGGTGAGCTTCTCTGCCTCCTGGTGCTCTCCGTTCCTCAAATGGTGGCCTAGAACGCCGTACCCGCAAGCACAGTCACCGTCGGCCATGGAGGGCTCGCCGGTGATGCCGTGCCGCCGCCGTAGCTTCTCCTGTGCGCCTCTTACTGTTAGATCTAGCATGGATGATCGGGATTAGATCTAACCGATTGGTTACGTAACTGGTCCATGGACCCGTAGACCCGTTCCACCCCACCGCGTCAGCATTGGTCCACCGCCACATGGTGAACCGCACCAACCCTATGCCACCACGTGTCAGCCCAGTCAGCAGCAAGGTCAACCGCAGTCAAAGCCACGCTTGTTTTACAAAATAGCCCCTCAGTTTTTAGTGAATCAACCCGTAGTCCTGATTAGTTCAAAATAATTATTTTTTGGTCCTGATTTTATTCGTTTAGGACCCTGTCTTTTCCAGAAATAGTATGCCCAGTCCAAAATAAATTTAAATTCAGATTTTTAATTGTTTTAATTCAAATTTGAGTTCAAATATTTATAGGAATGACACTGAATCTTATTTCATGCGTAACTTTTGCGTTTTAAGTCCGATTTGATCCATTCAAATTGCGTTAGGATCGTATTTACGTTATCTATGTGTTTATACTACTGTTAGGCATGTTTTCAACACTTGAAATTCATGAGTAGATTTAATCTATTATTTAATTAAAGTAAAACTTGTTAAATCGTAACTTATTTATTTAAACTCCGAAATAGTCCGTTCAAGTTGCATTAGATCCGTAGTGACGAGATTTCACGTTAGTAATAGTGTTTACTATATTGATATTTCTAAAATAATGTGATTTAAATCATATCTTGATTAATGATTATGCAACTGAGTTTTATACATAAAATATAAGTTGTATTACTTTTGTTTTATAATTTAAATCTAAAATCGACTTAAATCAATCCATATTGTTTATAAAATATCTTTCATCTATATGAATTAATAAAGTTAACATAAATGAAGCCTATAGTTTCTTTTCCATGTATTAAGCAAATTTCTCGGTAGTTGTAACTTTTGAACCATAGCTTCGATTAGCGTGTCTTTTGCATTTGTGTGTTCATAGTGATATGCTGTTATGCTTTTTTATTGGTTGGTGTATTGTTCTCATATATTCTTGTTTGTATGCCATGTATGGATGTTTGTGTGGTGATATATGGTTCGGTCAATCGGTGAGGTTTACGTGGTGATTAAGAAGCTGTTCTCTGAAGACTAGAAGCTGAGAATTGGAAGCAGAAGATTGAAAGTTGAATACTAAAGGCTTTTGAGCGTATTGCTTTGGGGGAAAAGCAAGTTAAGGCAAGTATAGCATGGGACCATCTTTGTTACCTATTCACATTTAATCACTTAATTTATATTGCATGTGTCTACCTTGTTACCAATAAGGATATCCTAGATATTTGATATCTTGTACCTTGAAACCTTTGGGTTATTGCATGGGATACTTTTTGCTAGTGCTTAATCAAAACCATGATCTTGTAACTTGACTAATGATATATGCAATAAACATTAAAACATGACTTTTTAGTGACATGGAAACAGGGGGCTGGAGTGTTTAGCTACTTTCTAAATGCTCTATTTTTCTCTCCCTAAGGACTCATCTGTAAGTGATCATCCGGGACTTACAGTACAGTTGTGAGGGCTATATGGCTCTGGCTTTAGCTCAGTATGAGGACCTTTTCTAGCTTGTTAGTGGTTACCTTTACGGCGCAAGAGGGGCTCCAACGAGTATGATCTCGGTCTGCCAAGTAGGTGCACTTTCTAGTCACTACTTGGAGGGGGGTTCATGCTTATTGATGGGTAAACCTTAGCGGCCCTAACTTGTTAGACGAACCTTTGAAAGGCTTCATAGTGAACCCTGCCGACCTTCCTTGGTAGTGGTCAAGAGGCTGATCACCTCGGGCGAAAGGGTAAATCACGACTCATAGTGAACGTGTACAAACTCTACAGAGTATAAAACTGTTATAACAGCCATGCTCATGGACACGAGCGGCCTTGGACCCTTATGGAATAGAGATGATCACTAATGGATACTGATGATGCTAATAATTGATTGTTTATGCTATACATTAATCATGTTTACCTGATCATGTGTTTATGGGAATGATAAATTCTTTGCCACTCAATTGCTTAAAAAGATGACCTATTAAAGCTAATCGCAGTAAACCAGTGTCAGCCCTTTTGAGCCTCATGAACCCCATGATATAATTGTTAATTACGACATGTACTTATGCTTGCTTTATTTTTCTATACTTTGGATAAAAATCCTGGATGGGTACCAGATTGCTGATTTGGAGGAGTTAGGCTTGTGGTCAACCAGTCAGTCATCCCTGTGGATTTGGAGTCTTCACCAGAAGATCGGAGTCAACTTTTCGCTGTCCTATACTCCGAGGTTATTTTCCTTTTACTAATACGTTATGTAATAAGTATTGTCTCTTGATATTACCCTGATTTGTGGGTATATGTGAGATTTCACTTCCTGGACTCACATATAGTGTGTATCTGGTTTTGTCTTTAAAATTAGGTGCTACAACATAGGTATAAACCATGATGGTACTTACAACAAGTAGTGGAGGTCGACCGGATCGATGCAGCCATACTTGCTGAAGAACTCGCCGAGATCTATTCTACTCCTACTCCTAAGGGTGGCCGGAGCCAAAAAAAGTAATTGACTTGTATTTGATTGATTGGTTGTTTTTTACAATAGCCGGGGTTTGGTATTTATACCCGGGACCTGCGCATGACTCCTATCTAAGCATGACTCATCACAAATTTTGACTCTAAAGAAAACATTCCTAATTTAAGATAACTTGGACTCTAATCTTTCCCTTTTTGCAGAGTCCTACATGTTTCGTCCTGGCGTCGAATCGTAGCATTCGTCATTATCCGCTGGCGATATCCGGAGAAAGCCAATTCCAGTTTTTGGCATCTGAATCAGCTGGTTCCGATCTGCACGCAATTGATTCCTTGACGACATGATTTTGGGAGCTTTCAAGTCCCTGCAACTCTTCTTCCAAATTTTGGTGTAAACACAACGCCAAGATGGCTGCATATTGCCGAGAAGTCCACCAGTTGGAGGACAAGTTTGATGGCCTCGTGCCCAATCACATCCTGAGGTGTCTCAATGAGGTGGCCGATGCACTGGCGAAAGCGGCATCCGGCTTAGAGCCGGTGCCAACGGGCGTCTTCGCTTCGCTAGGGCATAGGTGTCTCAATGAGGTGGCTGAGAGCCGCTACGAGGAGCCAGAACAAGCCAGTGGTGGGCTGCCTGCCCTAGGCTCAGGGGCTAACTAGCCATCGGCTCTATCTGACCCTAAGGTCATGGAGCTTGATGAGGATCTAGTGATAGAGCCCAACCCTCTGGCTGATTGGAGGATGCCTTACCTCGACTACCTCCTCCGTGAGGCACTGCCGGCGACAAGATGGAGGCTTAGAGGCTCATGCGTCATGCCAAGTCCTTTGTCCTTATTAAGGGTGAGCTCTACAAGCAAAGCCACATCGAGATCCTACAGCACCACATCCTCATTGAACAAGGAAAGTGGTTGCTGGGCGATATCCATGGTGGGGCCTGCGGTCACCATGCTGCACCTAGAACCATCATCGGGAACACATTCTAACAAAGCTTCTACCGGCCAACCATAGTTGCCGACGCTGAATAGATTGTCCGCACCTATGAAGGGTGTCAGTACTACGCTCGACAGACCCAACTGCCAGCCCAAGTACTCCAAATGATCCCCATCACGTGATCGTTTGTGGTCTGGAGGCTCGATCTAGTCAGACCTCTCAAGAGGGCGCTCTGGGGCTATACGCACTTGCTTGTCACTGTAGACAAGTTTACAAAGTGGGTAGAGGCTGGACCGATCTCCACGATCAAGTCCGAGCAAGTCATGCTGTTCTTCCTTGACATCGTCCATCAGTTTGGGTCCCGAACTCCATCATCATGGACAATGGCACGCGGTTTACCGAAAAGAAGTTCCTCTGATTCCGCCATGAATATCACATCCATGTCGATTGGGCCACCGTGGCGCACCCCCACACGAATGGACAGGTCGAGCGCATGAACGGCATGGTCCTACAAGGCCTCAAGCCTAGGATCTTCAACCGATTGAACAAGTTTGGTGGACGATGGGTCACGGAACTTCCCACGGTACTCTGGAGCCTGAGGACGACCCCTAGCTGGGCCACCGGCTACACACCATTCTTCATGGTCTATGGTTCCGAGGCTATCCTCCTGACCGATCTCGACTATGGAGCGCCAAGGGTCAAGGCGTACGATGAACAGGGAGCCCAGACGTCCCTTGAAGATGCCATGGACCAGCTAGATGAACCACATGATGTTGCCCTCCTCCATTTGACCAAATACCAGCAAGCGTTGCGCCGGTACCACAGCCATCGAGTGCGGGGTCGGGCCTTCAACATCGAGGACCCGGTGCTCCACCTTGTCTAGAGCAATAAGAACCGCCACAAGCTCTCCCGCTGTGGGAGGGACTGTATGTTGTTGTGGAGGTGCTCCGACCAAGCACCTACAAGCTCAAGACCATCGATGGTGAAGTCTTCGTCAATGCCTGGAACATCGAGCAGCTACGTCGCTTTTACCCTTAATAAACGCACACTTTCTCTTATCAGTTTTGCTTTCAAACTCCCCGATCTTTAGTGACACCCGACCCCAGCAATGGCGAGGGGTCGGGCCTCACTCGGGGGCTAATAAGAGCACATCTATCTGGTAGATAGTATCTATGTCCAACCCTTTCTCACATTAAGACCCAGAAGCGAGGGTCGCGAAACAAATGCTGAGTAAAACTGGTCGGACTACGAGAAACCTACGCCCCAGCGGCTATGACGCCTTTGCTCAGCAACATGATCAGAGTTTTTTTTCGCACCCCGAGCTTGTTGGACTTAACTATGGAAAGAGTCGGTACGCGTTTAAGAGTCTATCCACCTGGCAAACATTCTCCGTGCCTGACCCTCTCTCACGCTGAGACCTAGAAGCTAGGGTTGTGGAAACAAACTTTTAGTAAAACTGGTTGGACTGCGAGAAACCTATGCCCTAGCGGCTACGGCGCCTTTGCTCACCAGCGTGATTAGAGTTTGTTGGCCCGCACCCCAAGCTTTACGACCTCAACGATGGAAAGGGTCAGAATGCACTAACCTTTTTATATGAAAAGGGGAGAAGGGGAAAAATATGTTTAGCCATAACAAAATTTAAGAGCTTGTCCACTTAATACAAGTTCACCACCTGGCGTATCTGCCTAACTAATTTCTTAGCAGGATGATCTCATCCTCTATCTCGGCTGGTAAGTCCTATGTCAGTGGATCACACAAGTCGATCGGATGGCTTGGCCACTGCCGAGAGATGGGTAAGGAGTAGTAGGATGCCCCATGTGGGTTATTCCGACTCCATCACGAATGACGGACCCGGATTCCGCTCGAACATATCCTGTAAGAGCTCCCTGAACTATCCACTCGTGCCATCGAGGTAAGCCCTGTGCCAGCGGGTCACCCAAGCCGATCGGATGGTTTGGACCACTGCCGAGAGACGGATCACCCTTAACTTATGCACGTTTTCTCTTATTAATTTCGCTATCGAGCCCCCAAGCCCAACAATGGCAAGGGGTTAGGCCTCACTTGGGGGCTAGCAAGAGTGTCTATTTGGTAGACATTCTATATGCCCGACCCTATGGCAGAACCTCCTAAATTATAGGGCCCACATGCACCTGTCACTGTCCAACGACTTTTGACATCTATGCATACATTCCCGATAACTTAAGAAGACTGTCGGGTGTCCTCGGGGAACCTCGAAACATCCACGATTTCCGAGTAGGATCACATTACAGAGTCATTGCAGTATTACAATAGTTTATTCAAATAGATACATGAGAGTAAAAATAGCGGAAGACTTACAATAACATAGTTTACAAACCATTTGTTTCAAACCATACAACTAAGTTCGATATTAATACAAACCAAAATAGTGGAGTGGCATTATAATATATTACAAAACACACAACATAAGCTGCCCTGCCCAAGGGCCACACATTTAATTATCGTCATCGCACTGAACAACAGTCATGCAGCATGATCCAAAACAGATCTGCTCATGAGCCTCACCTACAACAAGGGTCAACGAACCCTGAGTACAAAAGTACTCAACAAGACTTAACCGAAATAAGAATTTAAAAGAACGCAGGAATGCAGGCTCATGGGATTCAAGGTATGGCTTTAGCAATAATCAAGGTTCTTTTGCATAAAAGTATTTTAACAAAATTCTTTATATCAACGTTTAAAACTTCGTAAAGATTATATACAAAGCTGACACGATCCGTATTGAGATCATGAAACTTTGTATCCAACACTTTCTCATACCAACCTCAGATTCTAGTTATTAATTACTAAGATGATGTACAGTGAGTTGAGTCTACATAATCGAGGAGCAACGACGATTCGAACCAATTATAACTAGCTGGGAATTCCAGACCACACGACATATGTAGGTCCCCAACCTACATATACCAACCTACCCTCGGATCCTCTAAAATAAGAACGGGTCCGCGCCACCCGAGAATACAGTACTCCACCAATCCAGCCCATTGCCACGTGGGTACATGCTATTCCCGCCATCTCTCCACTCCCAATGCACGAGTAGCCATTCTCGTAATCGAATAGCCAAGTTAAGGCTTACCGAAGTATGTGGTTAGTACTACAAAGTCTCACCTCAAGCAATTCAACAACGGACGGACCTTAATCGACACAGGCGGAAAGAACCTGCTCACAAGACCTCCATGTCTTGTGGCTCACACACACCGAGTCCGCCTGGTCTAGATTTATTACTCCACATTCCCATATCACATGTTAACATAATTAACCAAATCTCCATTTAAAACTTGCAGATGATAGGTAATCAGCCGACTTTCACCGTTCTAAGCATAGCTAAGCAAAACTGGCATATACGAAATTAAAACTGGTAATATGGTAAATATGGAATAACAAGGTTGGTAAGGTACCAATTTGATTTTCACTTGACTCCTAATCACTTAATGCAGTAAAAAGAAGCAAAAACGAAATCAATTTGTAAAATACAAGGTAGGGTTGTATGCATCCGGGGCTTGCCTTCGTTGACGGAAAAGTCCGGGTCCGGAGTCGTTCCACCAATATCAACACCAACTTCTACAGACGGATCAACCTCCTCAACTACTTGATTAACTAACACGTGTTCACCTTCCTTCACTACACGTAGTAACAATGCCATGCTTAACATGATGCGGAATACGAAACATGATGCTCAATGATAGATGCAAAATTAACAACTTGAATACAACTTTCCTTCGCGGTACAGTTACAAGTTAAACCAACTAAACCATTTTTGCAACACTCACAACAATTGCTAAGGATCATTACCAACTAATGACCCAAGGACATCACTTAATAAAAAACTCAAACAAAACCTAAATCACTAAAGGTTACTATTTACTTTTATGAATTAATTAATTAATTAATAATTATGAAATAAATCAACTTGTTCCAATTGACCTAAAATTTTTTGTATATGTTCATCACATGATAACTAAGTGACAAAACAATTTTCATAATTTTTGGATACATAAATAAGCCTAGAAAAATCCTGGAAACTCATTTATTAATTAATTGAGCAATTTTTATCACATTCAAAAAGTACTGAAAATCAACATTTCATATTTTTCCTAAATAATACACATCACAGAGAAGTCACACAAAAATTTTCATAATTTTCGGAGCTCTAAATAAATCTACACAAAAATAACAAAAACAGACACTATTATTAAAAAAAATAGAAAATCCATTTTGAACGCTGAGTCACTGACAACCGGGTCCCACTTGTCATCTTCTACCTCGCGCTTTGACCACGGCGACAAGCGCGCTGACCGGTGAAAACTCGCCGACGGTGAGCTCAACGGCGACGGCCAAGGTACTAAAATGACCCCTACACCCCTACGCATCGATTGGTGGCACAATCTGGATCAATTACAGCGGCGCATGAGCATGACGACGGCCATGGCGGACACGGCAGCGCGGCTGCGCTACGCCGGCGATAGTGAGCTCGGTAACGATGAAACAAACAACTCGGATAGAACCGGGAGCTCACCTCAAACACACTGGAGTCGTTGGCCGAGCCTGAGAAGCAACGGAGACACGGTTCGACGGTCACAGCGATCACGGCGGAGCAAATTTCGACGCCGGCGATACTCCGGAGACTGCGGTGGAGGAAATGGTCAATCAACCGGGCACAAAGCACCATGGCATCGAGGCGAAGCTAAAGCAAGAGTCAGAAATAGCAGAGGCTCACCGTAACGCGCTGGCCACGGCAACGCGCACACCACGGTGGTACTGCCGGCCGTGAGGAAGAAGGGCGGCAAGCGACGTTCCACGGCGAAATCTAGCGTCAAGGATGATTCTGCTGAGCGCGCAAGGAAGAGGCGAAGCTATTGAGCACTTTGCTATGACTGCACAGGCACTGGTTCGACGGCGAGGGCTCAACGAAGAATGGCGGTGGCGGTGGGAGAAAAACAGAGGAGAGGAAAGAACGACGACGACGGCGCCTCGGTCCAAATAACACGGCTCAGAAGCTCAAGGAAGCTGCGTTGTGGCCTTCACCGTGCCAGCGCGACGCCAAAGACGGCCACGACCGCGCCTGGAAGCAAACCGAAGATCGCCGGCCATGTAGCTTCGGTGGTGGACACTGTTCACCCAAATTACAGAATTGCCATCCGCCAAAATTCCCAAATTACTCCCAAATTTTCATAACAACTCAAAAATCTCCAAAAACAAAAGTTGTCCAAAATCAAAAGTTCTACAACTTTTCTTTTGAAACCATACCCAAATTCGGCCTACATTTTGAAATGAACTTTTGAATTTAAAACGGGGATATTTAAGGAATTTCGCCTTTTTAAATAACTTCAAATTTTACTAAATAACTTGAAAAACTCCAAAAATAAACTTTGTACAACTCGACAAGCTCTACAACTTTGCTTTAAGACTCAACCCCAAAATGTGCTTTAATTTTGAAATGGATTTTCAGGGTCGGATTTAAATATTGAAAATCAGGGTTTTCGGAATTTCAAATCAATACAAAGATTTCAAACTTGATTCAAACAATACCAAGCAATACTTATAACATAAATGTAAACTTGTTTTAGTGAATGCATAACAAAATTTGCAACATGACCAATGCCTTGCAATGCATATGATGATATGTCCGGTTTTTAATATTTAAACACCCGAGGTGTTACAATCCTTTCCCCTAAAAGAAATCTCGCCCCGAGATTCAAAGCCATAGGGTAAGTAATGGAAAAGGAAATGTGTCAATCCAAAAACATCCAATTCTCATCCATAAAACAACTGAGGTTCCTTTACAAAACACAATTTGTAACAACCGAGCTTAACTAACAGTACTCTATTCTATAATGGAGCAAGAAACTCTGGAAACTTTTCTAACAAGTAATCTTCTGATTCCCAAGTAGCTTCCTCTTCTGAATGTTGATTCCATTGTATCTTGTAGAACTTTATTGTTCTCCTTCGAGTAACAAGATCTTTCTGATCCAACACTCGGATAGGATATTCTGAATAAGTCAGATCTGGTTCAAGTTCCACTCCTTCAACTTCAACATTCTGCTCAGGCACTCGGAGACACTTCTTCAACTTAGACACATGGAACACATCATGTACAGCTGATAAATGTTCTGGTAATTTCAAGCGATAGGCCACTTTTTCATATCTCTCCAAAATTTGAAATGGTCCAATATATCGAGGTGCCAACTTGCCTTTAACACCAAAACGGGTAACTCCCTTCATTGGTGATACTTTCAGATATACAAATTCTCCTTTGTTAAACACCAATGGTCTCCGTCATCTATCCGCATAACTCTTTTGGCGGGACTGAGCTATCTTCAAATTACTCTGTATTTGCCTAACCTTGTCTTCCATTTCTTTCACAAGGTCAACTCCAAAGAATCTTCTTTCTCTGGGCTCCGACCAACTCAGTGATGTTCTGCATCTACGACCATAGAGTGCTTCAAATGGAGCCATTCTAATGCTTTCCTGATAACTATTGTTATATGAGAACTCGGCCAAAGGTAAGCATTCGTCCCACTTGTTGGAATAATTAAGGACACAACACCTTAACATATCTTCAAGCACTTGATTGACTCTTTCAGTCTGTCCATCGGTCTGCGGATGATAAGCTATACTATACAGGAGCTTGGTATCCAATGAAGAATGCAATTGTTTCCAAAAACTGGAGACAAACTGTGTACCCCGATCGGACACTATGGTCTTTGGTATTCCATGGAGACTCATAATTCTTGCTAAATATATCTTGGCGTACTGGACAGTGGGATATATAGTCTTGACAGGAAGAAAATGTGCTGACTTAGTGAGTCGATCTACTATAACCCATATTGAGTCAAATCCCTTTGATGTCTTGGGTAGACCAACAATAAAGTCCATACTTATGTCCTCCCACTTCCAAGCTAGAATAGGTAATGGTTGTAGTTCTCCAGCAGACCTCAAATGTATAGCTTTCACCTTCTAACAAGTATCACACTTTGCTATATATCTCGCAATTTCTATCTTCATTTTTGTCCACCAAAACCTTTGTTTTAAGTCATGGTACATCTTGTTGCTTCTCGGATGGATAGATAACCTAGTAGCATGTGCTTCTTAAGAATTGACTGCCGCAACTCAGGAACTTTTGGTACTACCAAACGATCCTTGAACCATAGCACACCTTCATTATCTATACTGAAACATTCCGCCTTTCCATTCCTGACTCTTTCCTTGATATGGGCTACACCCTTGTTTTCCTTCTGAGCAGCAATAACTTGATCTTGAATAGTGGCTTCAACAATTATGTTGGTCAAACTACCTTGTTGAATTACTTCTACATTCAACTTCTCCATCTCTTGACATAAAGTCAAACCCATTGTTCTTACTGTCAGGCAACTGCAATAACTTTTGCGACTGAGGGCATCTGCCACCACATTTGCTTTACCAGGGTGATAATGTACTTCCAAGTCATAATCTTTAATCAGCTCTAACCATCTTCTTTGTCGCATATTCAACTCTAACTGAGTAAAGATATATTTTAAGCTCTTGTGGTCTGTATAAATAGGGCACATATTACCAAGTAGGTAATGCCGCCAAATCTTTAGAGCATGGACCACAGCTGCTAACTCTAGATCATGAGTCGGATAGTGTTCTTCATGTTGCTTAAGTTGCCTGGATGCATAAGCAATGACTCGGCCTTCTTGCATCAACACACATCCAATACCAATGCCTGAAACATCACAATAAACATCAAACCACTTCTCAATATCAGGTTGGGCTAATACTGGTGCAGTGGTCAACAGTCTCTTCAAAGTCTGGAAAGCCTCTTCACAATCAGATGACCAAGCAAACTTGACTTGGTTCTTCAGTAACTCAGTTATGGACTTTGATACTTTAGAGAAATCTGGAATAAACCGACGGTAATACCCAGCCAATCCCAGAAAACTCCGAACTTGATGAACTGTGGTTGGTGGTTTCCAATCAAACACATCCTTCACTTTGCTTGGATCAACAGCAACTCCTTCCGCTGACAAGATGTGTCCAAGAAATTATACTTCCTTAAGCCAAAAATCACACTTGCTGAACTTGGCATATAGTTGATGTTCCCTCAAGCGAGTCAGAACAATTCTGAGGTGTTTCGCATGTTCTTCCTTATTCTTGGAATATACTAGAATATCATCAATAAACACCACTACAAATTTGTCTAGCTCAGGCATGAATACTGAATTCATCAAATACATGAAATGAGCTGGAGCATTGGTCAAACCAAAAGACATTACCAAATATTCATATAGTCCATATCTTGTGGTAAATGCCATTTTGGGAATATCTTCAGGCTTTATCTTGATTTGATGATATCCTGACCTTAAATCTATCTTGGAGAAAACCTTGGCTCCGGCCAATTGATCAAAAAGCAAATCTATCCGAGGTAATGGATATTTATTCTTGATGGTCACTTCATTCAACGGACGATAATCAACACATAACCTCAGAGTTTCATCTTTCTTTTTCACAAAAATTGCCGGACACCCCCAAGGCGATGAACTAGGTTGTATAAACCCCTTCTCAATCAATTCTTGCAACTGAGTTTTCAACTCGACTAACTCCTTAGGTGGCATCCTATAAGCTCTTCGAGAAATCGGAGCTATTCCAGGTTGCAATTCTATGTTAAACTGGACATCCCTATCAGGTGGTAGACCGGGTCAATCTTCAGGAAACGCATCAGGAAATTCACATACTACCGGGATATCTCTAATCTCTTTGACGGCAGTTGCACAAACTCTGCCCACTGATCTTCTTAAGGTTGGAAGTTGGATGAGAAGTTGAGAAGTTCTATCTGGCAAACTCACCCTTATAGCTCTATTCAAAGCATCTATAACAGCCTTATGCTGATACATCCAATTCATTCCTAAGATTACATCTATACCCTGATCCTTAAGGATAATCATGGTAGTGGAAAAAATATGCCCACCCAGGTTTATGGGCACCTGGTATACCATTTCCTTAGTACACAGATGTCCCCCGGGCGACTGTACAAAGAAATTTTCCTTTGTTGTCCCAATTGAAATTTCATACTTCACCACAAATGTTCTATTGATGAATGAATGCGATGCGCCAGAATCAAAAAGTATAACTGCAGGATGATTGGCAACAGAAAACATACCCATCATCACTGGCTCTCCTTCAGGAATCTCCCCAGCTTGAATATAGAACACCCGTCCTGTCTTCCTTTCATCTTTGCCTTTCTGAGCATTCTGATTGTTATTCTTGTTTTGTGCCTGAGCCTGTTGTTGATTTGCAGGGGCCTTCTGATAATTGGGATTAGACTGCCTTGGATACGGACATTCTCTCGAGAAATGACCAGGCTTGCCACAATTGAAACAGGGATACTTGTGACCCTGGGGTGTTGAAGCAGAAACCCCAAAAGCATTTGTCGGTTGTGGATTCTGATAAGTTGTAGTAGGACGGACATTTGATTGTTGACTGGCTTGAAACTGCGGTGGACGATAAGGAGGACGATTATGATTAACTGGATGATAAATCACCCTCTGCCTCTTTGGATTTCCCCCATAAGATTCAGACGGCATACTCTTTTTCTTTTTGAGCTCCTTATGCTGTCGATACTTTGCCTCTGAAGCAATAGCAATATTCACTGCCTCATGATAAGTGACATTGGTACATGTTGTCATCATAGTCTATAATTTGGTATTCAGACCTCTCATGAACCATTTCTTTTTCTTGACATCAGTATTGACATGTTCAGATGCATATTGTGACAGGTGATTGAATCTTCCCACATATTGCATCACGGTTTGGTCCCCTTGCCTCAAAGCAAGAAATTCATCCAGCTTCATAGCCATAACTCCCTCTGGGATATAATGGGATCTGAAAGCAGTACGAAACTCCATCCAAGTTAATGGAACACCTGCGGGTTGCATGGCCGTAAGATTTGCATACCAAGCACCGGCTGCACCTCTAAGTTGCTGAGCAGCAAAGACTGGTTTCTGAAACTCTGTGCATGGTATAAGATCAAACTTCTGCTCCATAGTCCTAAGCCAATCATCAGCCTCCAATGGTTCATCTGCCTTAGTGAACACTGGGGGTTTTGTATCTGTGAAGTCCACATATGTAGCCTCCTGCCTATTATGATGGTGACCACGGTTTCCATGCATCTGATTCTGATTACTTTGAGCCATCTCATGAAGCAAACACGAATTTTCAACCGTCACATTGACAAGTGCGGCTATAGCATCCGCTAGATTTGTTGGAACTGGTGGCGGGTCTGGAATATCGTTCTCATTTTGCGAAGTACTAGGAATATACGAACCCCGCGTACGACGCATCTATTCACAACAAACCAAACTTTACTTCACAAGCCTTTATTGATTGATAAAAGAGCGGACTGCAACTCATTACACTAGTTTCACTTATTTAAACACAAAACCGCATTTAAACAAGACTACTTAACTTAAACTAGAACTAACTATTTCACAACTCTACTCCTTTTTGCGATTACATCAAACTTCAGGCTCGGTATCCATTCCAGAAATATTACCGCCTTCATTGTCACTTTCATCGATCATTACTAATTCTTCGGGATCTTCTTCTTCTTCTTCTTCCGATTCACTACCATCGGCAAGGATAACACCGGGATCCATTTCATCAGCTTGGGGTTCATGATTTGGATCTAGGAGATTGCTTAGCCTATGAACTTCCTCATGCAGATAGGTATTATGCTCTTCTAAGTCTTCTACATAAAATTCTAACTCATGAGTTCTAGCTCTAGCTACATTTTCCCTATGCCAAGCTTCATTCCTTCCTTCCACCGTACGAACTAACATACGTTCGCAGTTCCTATGAGCGGTGGTGAGATGTCTTAGTTGCTCCTGTAATCTGCCCACCTGAATGGCGTCCATAGTCCTATCTCTAGTAGCTTGGGCTAACTCTGCAGAAATCCTCTATATCTCCACCTGAGGATCAGGCCTAGAGCTGCTACTGCTAGCACCATCATTCCTAGGGGCTAGTTGGTGCCGAGGAACTCCTTTGGGCCCAGTGGACTTACGGGGTGTCTTCTTGGTACGAGCCATACTGTACAAGCAGTATTAGTCCAAGTAAAACAATATGATAATAGTCTCAAGAGCAGTAAGGATGGACTACACACTCAACCCATACACACTACTCACCCCAAACTCAGAGACGAAGGAAGTAACAAGTAGCTTAAAACGAAAATAAACAACATTTGTTTTTATATAGGGCATAATAAGATTACTACTCCACCACACAAAACCTTTTTAATTAAATAAGGAATGGTGAGAAAGAAATAAGACAAGTCAGAAGCAATTTGGACTAAATTAATCAAGTTAAATTTAGTCACCCCAAATCATTTTGAAGTTTTCGTAAACCAATACCACAAAAACTTTGTAACGATCGCTCTAATATCATTCTGTGGCAGAACCTCCTAAATTATAGGGCCCACATGCACCTGTCACTGTCCAACGACTTTTGACATCTATGCATACGTTCCCGGTAACTTAAGAAGACTGTCGGGTGTCCTCGGGGAACCCCGAATCATCCACGATTTCCGAGCAAGATCACATTACAGAGTCATTGCAGTATTACAATAGTTTATTCAAATAGATACATCAGAGTAAAAATAGCGGAAGACTTACAATAACATAGTTTACAAACCATTTGTTTCAAACCATACAACTAAGTTCGATATTAATACAAACCAAAGTAGTGGAGTGGCACTATAATATATTACAAAACACACAACATAAGCTGCCCTGCCCAAGGGCCACACATTTAATTATCGTCATCGCACTGAACAACAGTCATGCAGCACGATCCAAAACAGATCTGCTCATGAGCCTCACCTGCAACAAGGGTCAACGAACCCTGAGTACAAAAGTACTCAACAAGACTTAACCGAAATAAGAATTTAAAAGAACGTAGGAATGCAGGCTCATGGGATTCAAGGTATGGCTTTAGCAATAATCAAGGTTCTTTTGCGTAAAAGCATTTTAACAAAATTCTTTATATCAATGTTTAAAACTTCATAAAGATTATATACAAAGCTGACACGATCCGTATTGAGATCATGAAACTTCGTATCCAACACTTTCTCATACCATCCTCAGATTCCAGTTATGATTTACTACGATGATGAACAGTGAGTTGAGTCTCCATAATCGAGGAGCAACGACGATTCGAACCGATTATAACCCAGTTGGGAATTCCAGACCACACGACATATGTAGGTCCCCGACCTACATATACCAACCTACCCTCGGATCCTCTAAAACAAGAATGGGTCCGCGCCACCCGAGAATACAGTACTCCACCAATCCAGCTCATTGCCACATGGGTACACGCTATTCCCGCCATCTCTCCACTCCCAGTGCGCGAGTAGCCATTCTCGTAATAGAATAGCCAAGTTAAGGCTTACCGAAGTATGTGGTTAGTACTACAAAGTCTCACCTCATGCAATTCAACAACGGACGGACCTTAATCGACACAGGCAAAAAGAACCTGCTCACAAGACCTCCGTGTCTTGTGGCTCACACACACCGAGTCCGCCCGGTCTAGATTTATTACTCCACATTCCCATATCACATGTTAACATAATTAACCAAAGCTCCATTTAAAACTTTCAGATGACAGGTAATCAGCCGACTTTCACCGTTCTAAGCATAGCTAAGCAAAACTGGCATATACGAAATTAAAACTGGTAATATGGTAAATATGGAATAACAAGGTTGGTAAGGTACCAATTTGGTTTTCACTTGACTCCTAATCACTTAATGCAGTAAAAAGAAGCAAAAACAAAATCAATTTGTAAAATACAAGATAGGGTTGTATGCATCCGGGGCTTGCCTTCGTTGACGGAAAAGTCCGGGTCCGGAGTCGTTCCACCAATATCAACACCAACTTCCACAGACGGATCAACCTCCTCAACTACTTGATTAACTACCACGTGTTCACCTTCGTTCACTACACGTAGTAACAATGCCATACTTAACATGATGCGGAATACGAAACATGATGCTCAATGATGGATGCAAAATTAACAACTTGAATACAACTTTCCTTCGCGGTACAGTTATAAGTTAAACCAACTAAACCATTTTCGCAACACTCACAACAATTGCCAAGGATCATTACCAACTAATGACCCAAGGACATCACTTAATCAAAAGCTCAAAGAAAACCTAAATCACTAAAGGTTACTATTTACTTTTATGAATGAATTAATTAATTAATAATTATGAAATAAATCAACTTGTTCCAATTGACCTAAAAATTTTTGTATATGTTCATCACATGATAACTAAGTGACAAAACAATTTTCATAATTTTTGGATACATAAATAAGCCTAGAAAAATCCTGGAAACTCATTTATTAATTAATTGAGCAATTTTTATCACATTCAAAAAGTACTGAAAATCAATATTTAATAATTTTCCTAAATAATACACATCACAGAGAAGTCACACAAAAATTTTCATAATTTTTGGGGCTCTAAATAAATCTACACAAAAATAACAAAAATAGACACTATTCACTTATTTCAAAAAAAATAGAAAATCCATTTTGAACGCTGAGTCACTGACAACCGGGTCCCACTTGTCATCTTCTACCTCGCGCTTTGACCACGGCGACACACGCGCTGACCGGCGAAAACTCACCGACGGCGAGCTCAACGGCGACGACCAAGGTACTAAAATGACCCCTACACCCCTACGCATCGATTGGTGGCACAATCTGGATCAATTACAGCGGCGCATGAGCATGACGACGGCCATGGCGGACACGGCAGCGTGGCTGCTCTACGCCGGTGATAGTGAGCTTGGTAACGATGAAACAAACAACTCGGGTAGAACCGGGAGGTCACCCCGAACACACTGGAGTCGCTGGCCGAGCCTGAGAAGCAACGGAGACACGGTTCGACGGTAACAGCGATCACGGCGGAGCAAATTTCGACGATGGCGATACTCCGGCGACTGCGGTGGAGGAAATGGTCAATCAACCGGGCACAAAGCACCACGGCATCGAGGCGAAGCTGAAGCAAGAGTCAGAAATAGCAGAGGCTCACCGTAACGCGCTGGCCACGGCGACGCGCACACCACGGTGGTACTGCCGGCCGCGAGAAAGAAGGGCGGCAAGCGACGTTCCACGGCGAAATCTAGCCTCAAGGATGGTTCGGCTGAGCGCGCAAGGAAGAGGCGAAGCTGTTGAGCGCTTTGCTACGACTGCATAGGCGCTGGTTCGACGGCGAGGGCTCAACGAAGAATGGCGGTGGCGGCGGGAGAAAAATAGAGGAGAGGAAAGAATGACGACGACGGTGCCTCGGTCCAAATAACACGGCTCAGAAGCTCAAGGAAGCTGCGCTGTGGCCTTCACCGCGCCAGCGCGACGCCAAAGACGGCCACGACCGCGCCTGGAAGCAAACCGAAGATCACCGGCCATGTAGCTTCGGCGGTGGACACTGTTCACCCAAATTACAGAATTGCCATCCGCCAAAATTCCCAAATTACTCCCAAATTTTCATAACAACTCAAAAATCTCCAAAAACAAAAGTTGTCCAAAATCAAAAGTTCTACAACTTTTCTTTTGAAACCATACCCAAATTCGGCCTACATTTTGAACTGAACTTTTGAATTTAAAACGGGGATATTTAAGGAATTTCGCCTTTTTAAATAACTTCAAATTTTACTAAACAACTTGAAAAACTCCAAAAATAAACTTTGTACAACTCAACAAGCTCTACAACTTTGCTTTAAGACTCAACCCCAAAATGTGCTTTGATTTTGAAATGGATTTTCAGGGTCGGATTTAAATATTGAAAATCAGGGTTTTCGGAATTTCAAATCAATACAAAGATTTTAAACTTGATTCAAACAATACCAAGCAATACTTATAACATAAATGTAAACTTGTTTTAGTGAATGCATAACAAAATTTGCAACATGACCAATGCCTTGCAATGCATATGATGATATGTCCGGTTTTTAATATTTAAACACTCGAGGTGCATGTTAAAAACTAGAGGCAAGGTGTCGAAAACAAACTCTGAGTAAAACTGGTTAGACTACAAGAAATCTACGCCCCAACGGCTATGACGTTTTTGCTCACCAGCATGTCAGAGTTTTTGTCCCTGCATCCTTAGCTTTAGCCTTCGCCTTCCTAGGAAGGGTTTGTAGGGGCCCACCTATGGAATCTCCATTGAGGAGAGGCTGGCAGGTCGCCCAAGTTGATCGGATGGCTCGGGCCACTGTTGAGAGACAGGTAGGGAGAAGCAGGATGCCCCATGCAGGTTACGCCAACTCCATCATGAACGATGGATCTAGACCCCGCACGGACATATCTGGTAAGAGCTCCCCGAACCTGTCATTCATGCCATCAAGGTAACTTTACCAGCCCCCACTTTTCTTTTCTAGCACATGATCATTCATTCATCCATTCTCATGCATGCATTCATACATTCATTCATACATTCATTCATACATTCATCCATACATTCATCCCATACATCCGACCATTGCATATGCAATTGCTGTAACACCCCAGGTGTTTGTCACCAATTAAGCAATGGGTTTAAACTCAAACATGACATGTTAAGTGGTGATGAAAGTTTCAAGATCAAATCTACAAAATGAGCGACCACTTAAACTTGGACCATGCACCATTGCTTACATGTTGCCCTTTCCAAAAAGTATGCTTGAGTAATGTTGGATCTACTGCTTTCATGTGCCCCACATCAATTTCCACCCACATGGATGATTGGAAAAGTTTCGTGAAGTTTGGAATCAAAAAGTTACATGGAATGATAAGTTATAATCTTTCTTGGATTGCTTTATTAAGTGAATGGAATTATAGATCGTCAACCAAACCTTGCTACCTTGCCCAAACGACTCAAATTGAAATCTACAACAAAAGTCATGAAGGGTTCGTGTTGAGCGGAGGACAAGAAAATACCTTCATCGGTCTAAAACTTGGATTTAAGCTTTACCGCGATGCTACTTTGACCTGTGTTGACCAATCACTTATAGTGCTTGCATGGAGTTGCACCTTAAATCAAAGTTGAAGTTTGAGTAGAGTAGAACAAACTTTGTTTAATGGTCAAGAGCTAGATCAGCTTTGAAGCAAGTCAAACCGAGCCCTCAAGTTGGAATCCATGGCTGTTTTGGAGCTCAAAAATTTGGCTAAGTCCTTAATGGACTGAAACTGAGATTTCAGTTTTCGTTTACCCTTCTTTGGAGCCTTGTATCTCTCCAACCAGGCCGAATCAGACTTTGACGCCTTAAGAAAAGTTGGAGATGTCGCGTAGATCTACAACTTTTATTAATAGAGTTTTTGCTAACTCGTCGTGGTTTAAGAGTTACGGAGGCACGAAGATTGAGATTTCAGGCGTATTTGTTTCAGAATTTTTGAATTTGGAGTTCGGTGGCCGACCGACTGCGATGCACTTGCTTGCTGCCGGGTGGCCTCCATGCCTATCGCCATTTCCAGCCTCGCCTTCTCTTCCAGCTTGAAGACCGACGCGCCTCTCAAGAGCTCCCACTCACTCTCTCCCTCTCCTTTTCCCTCCCTTCTCCTGCTCTCTCTCCCAACCGGCACTTGCCGTTGCCATGGCCACCGAGCTGCACTCCATGGCCGCCCGTTCCCCTGCCCCTCTCCTCCTCCTTCCTCCAGCTGCTCTCGCCCATTGTTGTTGCCACAGCCGGGACTGCACCCGACCACCACCATGGCCTCGCCTCGTCGAGCCTCGCCGTCCTTTGCCCGAGCCGGTCGGCCGCACTGGAGAGTTGTTGCCGAGCCGGCCAGCCAGCTGCCTGACCATGGCGTCGTCGGGCCAGCTGCCGGCATGCCTCGTCGACCGAGCACCTCGACCTTGGCCTGCTCCTCCCCACCGGACAGCCCGCCACCTCCCGGCGACCTCACCGCCCACAACCGTCATTTTTTTGTTCTGCGTCCAGTTTTTGAGAGGAAGAAGAAGGAGTAAATAAGAAATAGAAGCTCTTTCATGTGTTCACTTTGCATAAATGCTGGACACATATATTTACATATATATGGCTTTGTTGGTTTCTAAGATTTCCAGGGTTCCTAATGCAAAAGTATTTTCATTTTTTTTCGGATTAATCTTTTCTTTTGCAGATTTCTGTGCTGAACTTTGGAAAATCGTAATAATTAGTAGAAAAATCGTAAAATAACAAATGTGGACTTTTTGGAATCCTTGTGAAATTCTCTATGCACTAGATCTATAATATGTCAGGTTTTAGTTTAAAGTTGTAGCTGTAAAAATGGATTTGTGCAGTTAGGGTTTGAATGCTAGTCTTACTTGTTTTTTTTTTATAACTGCAGTTGATTTGCTCAAATAAATGTGAAATTTTTGTGGAGTGCTACTAAGGTGATTGTTGTTGTCTGGTAAAAATTTCATGAGTTTAGGATTTATAGTTTAAGAGTTATAAAAATAACAAATGCCCTGTTTTGATTTGCTCCTATTCGGAACAGTTCTGCATGTTTGAATTAATTGGCTCAGTTAAGTTATGAATCATGATTTGATGACAATACATGAGTTTTAGTACTTTTCTTAAGCTTTCCAAAAAAGTTAAATATTATGATTTTTGGCTAAGTAGCTCTTGAGTTATGCTTGCTTAAATCTCTGTGGCTGTTTCTGCCCAAACCCAGACAGGGTTTCCTTGTTCTTACTGTGGAGCCTTCTTACTAGTAGAATTAGCTTTAGGTGTTTACAACAAAGTTGTTTAGAATTTGCTAAGCTTTCTAAAGAGTCTAGAACCACATTTATTGGACATGTATAACTCCATTTATAGCTGTTTAAAGTGGCATGTCAGTTTCTGTCTATGTTTTGGACAGAGATGCAATTATTGGATTAATTGACCCTTCTAACTGTAGAATCATCTTAATATGAGAATAAGAAAGTTGTAGGTAACTTCCTAGGCTTTTCAAAAAGTTATGGTTCATGTTTGTTGGAAGTTTAGAACTCCAGTTATGCTTCTCTGAAGATGCTATCAGTTTTCTATACCACAGCTGTTGGGCTGGATTTGTAGTTTTGCTTGTGCAATTATTTTCGTGGTGTAAATGATGTTTTCTATGGTTGTAGTGAATACAAAAGTTGTAGCAAATTTCATGATCTTGCTTGTGTTCAAATTGTAAGGCCTTAGGCCAGATAGTGTAGGAGTTACATGACTTTTAAGTCTTCTGTCAAGTTTTGATTTTTATTCTGAGCAGATTTGAAAGATGCTAGTGTTTGATCTAGTTAGGATTTGAATGAGTTTTTGTTGATAATAACAAAGTTGTATATAATTCATGTATCTAGATTCTGTTAAAATTTGGTGGTATTTGGCCAAGTAGTTGTGAGTTATGCCTGTTTAAAGTTGGGTTACAGAATTGATTACTCTCTGTCTTGTTTAGACCAGTTTCTGTAAATGGGTATATTTGACTTAGTTAACTTAAGAATCATGCTAAGATGATTAAATATGAATTGTCTAAAATTTCATAAGCTTTCCATAATGTCTTCTTGCAAGTCATTTGGATTTGTGTAACTCCAGTTATAGCTAAATCTTGTAGCTGCTGTTTGCATGTCCAGAAATTGACAGATTCCAATTATAGTTGTTTGCTTGTATATTGCTAAGTGTGGCTCATACCTTTGATGATGGTTGAGTTAGAGTACCTGAGATCTTGGGAAACTTGTGTCATGCTTGGTGTTGTCATCTTCTTTGCTATCGTGGCATTATAAATTGTGCGATATTTAAAGTAAGCAATCACGAAGTGCTTGTGCATGTTAACGTAACCTTGTGCTTGTCTTACTTATCGCATGCTGTTGCATTATCTATTGCACTTCCATGTATTCATACACATGCATCTTGCATCTCATTTAGGTACGCTAGATGAACCACGTGAAGGATGTGATGTGGAGTCAAACCCGAAGACGGTGTTTGGTGGATCTATCCCGAAGATGGAAGGACTAAGCAAGTGCTAGGACCGGAGATGTCACCAAGTTGGTGCAAGCTAACTGAACTGACTTGTGTCGGATCCCAGGCAAGCCCCGGAGCATTTTAAGTCTCCCAAAGATTTTACAAATGATTACTTAAGTACTTATGATTGATGCATTAGGTTATAAGAGTTGAATGGAACCACTTGATGCATATAAATTCCTTGTCCAGATATTACACCTTTAACCGGTATAGGTCCAGGATCGAATATATGCTTAGCCATGCTTAGACCGGTAGAAGTCGGGTGATATCCTGTCACCTGCGAGATATAGGTGGATACCGAGCACGGTTGGCTATATTTGCTATCGTGGAACAGAACCATGGGGTAAAAGAAAATCGAGGCCGGCGGAGTCTATGCGTAGGATGACTCATGGGATTCCGTCTGTGCGATCAAGGACCGTACTGTTGTTGGAACTTCCGACAAGATTGAACGCATGCCTATCACTTAGTTGGCGGATAACTCGCTCCGACCATGGGCCGAGTAGCTCAACTCAGCCGGGACCCGTTACATTATGCGCTCCTTGCGAAGGCGACGATCGAGCCCAAGGGCAAGCGTGCTAGGCCTCTCGAACGTCCTGGCATCTGGTGTCCCCTGTGATGTATGCCTTGATCTGGATCCGCCAAATGTGTACCGGAGTTGTACCAAAGGTGACCTAAGGTGACCGTTGATCTGTCTCACTGGGTTTGTGTTAGGAATAAATTCCCAGCTGGTTGAAATCGATTCGAATCGCCGTCTCTCCCGGATAGTGAGAAACTTGGCTAGCTCCAACATCGTAGTAACTGTGTTATGGAATGTGATGGTTCGAATAAACATGGAATTACTATACCTGCTATGGTTACTATTGTATGCTCTAAAAAGATATACCACATGTTTGGCACAGGATAGTTGCTAATCTAGAGATGAATAGTTCTAATTAACTTGATGACAGAATTATAATTGTATAATTGAGTTAATCGCTTTTTATGCAAATTGTTGTCAAGCTACCTCCACTTATAAAGCCTTGCATACCCCTTGGAGTCAATTTTATTTCTGGTTATGACGGGTAAGTCTAGCTGAGTACATTCGAGTACTCAGGGTTTATCCCACCATGTTGCAGGTAAGGTTTTGACCTGCTGAGGATGGTGGCTAACCACCGGTGGGCTCGGTGGCTCTATATTCACTTCTCATCTACATGCTTTTGTCTGAGGATGTCACTTATGCTAGCAATGTATTTGGACTCATGGTAATGAAGTCCTTCGAAAGAAATGTTGTTTTCACTAATCGGTTTTGAAATCCAAACTTGTATTATTATTTATGAACCTAATTGTAATATTATTTCCGCTGCAACTCTGTGTATGTGATGTGTATTTGCTTAATCACGCGATCTTGGTTGCGATGTTGATTTACCGAGGTCCTGCATGA
The DNA here is from genome assembly GCA_904845875.1 of Miscanthus lutarioriparius. NCBI lineage: Eukaryota > Viridiplantae > Streptophyta > Magnoliopsida > Poales > Poaceae > Miscanthus > Miscanthus lutarioriparius. The sequence continues at coordinate 75,042,860 of CAJGYO010000006.1, forward strand.
CACTCGACGGACTACCGGGTTTATATAAGTGAGAGTATGCGCGTGTCAACGTGTTAAGCGGGGACAGCCGTACTTGATCTTGTATAAATTGGGCGGTTCTGTCACAGCTAGTATCAGAGCGAGATTAAGCATAATACTGTCATGTACATAGTTTTAAAAACAAAGTTTTGGTTTTAAAAAGCCTATTTTAACTAAAACTTTAGCTACATGCAAATTCGTCAAAACTTATTTGCAAAACTATGCTAGCGACATCCTCCTTTATGTCCAGTTAAGGACTATTAGGTGGCTATCTAAGTACTAACTATGGGGGTTTACTTCTTGCAAATTTTACTTTCGTCGTCCATACGGCGTGCTATTGTATGGATGCCGTTCACTTGAATGGTAATGTATGGATCAATTGCCTCTACGCCCAGGTAAGTGTGAGTTGTGAGAGCATGACCGTCCAACTATCGGTCTAGGGGAGAGTTAGCTATGGTTACTGGAATATTTACATGTTACACACATGTATATATGAAGGTACTTAATTGCGGGTATATTTATCGGGTAGCTATGGATATCGAAGTATATACATCTGGGGATGTGTATATGGAGAGTATCTTAGTTTACCGCTTTCATTGTGTGCTTATTTATCTCTTATGGGGATGGGCTGCAATGAGTTTGCCTGCAGGTATGCTAACCACGAATGCGTAGATTGAATGTAGCTGACGACTAGCTATATATAGAGAGAGTACGTGTTATGCCACCGACATAGAACGTGATTGCCGCCTTAGGCTGGCAATTTTGTGAGGACGAATAGGACGAGCATGCATCATGATTGTGCTTGTGCATAAATATGCTTCCCTCACCTTGTTCTAATACTAAGTAACTTGTGATCAATGTGATGCTACTATTTTTTCTTTGTGTGAAGATAGACAAAGTGCCTTGTTCCATGCTGCTTGAATAGCTGTGCTTGAAGATAGTGTGTGATTAGCTTTGCCTTGTATGTTTGCTTCCAAAGGAAATAGATGACAAAGTTAATAGTTAGCAAAAGGTTCACCCTTTCAAAACTAAATTGCTAAATGTAAGTAAAACTTGTTTTGTAGAGATATCCACCTACTCAGTAAAAAGGAAATAAAAGATAACAATACTTTACCACCATGTTTTGCATGATATGTATAGCGGTGTTGTTGTAGGTGACAAGTTGTTAGGTGTGAGCTTTGTGCTTAGTAATAGTCGCTTAAGCTAATTAGATTGAGTATTTCAAATGCTTGCTTAAGACCAGGGGATGTAGGTGCGGATGCGCGTAATCTAAGTAGTGCCGTGTTCACTACTCTTTTGTCCCTCGAACGCATATGAGTGTTGAAGAGCGCTATCCTGGAACAACGTCCAAGTTTTGGTAATCTCAGGGTTGTTGTCTACAATTAAGTTCTCTCTTAGGAACCTGAGCCTATACACGTGGTTGCTAGCCTTGAACGTTGTGCTACGAAGACCTTTATCCATGTCTTTGCTTGACCTTAGGCCCAAGCTTAGCTCCCTTCTTGCTTGCATGTGTCATGGTTGTCCCACTCTTGTGTGGAAGGACCTTGCTCCGAAATCCTTGTCGGACTTCATTGCTCCTTCTCCTACTTGATGATCTGGTACAACGCTAATCGCTATCTACCCTAGCTTTGGAACCTTATCCTCGCAGATCCTGTCATTGTTTTATCAACTGAATCCCTAGTCAGTGCAATGGCTCTACCCTTGAATCTCGTTTGTTTTGTCTCCAACCCTTTCAAGTCTCTGAGTATTTATCAGTCTTGATCTCATGTTGCTGCTCAACAAGACCAAATCTCAGGTTAATCATTATCTGGTAATCACTTGGTGGACACAAGGCGTATATGGAAATTCAGCAAGAGTCTCTGCTTAGTTGCCTTCGGCAATTAGGCTATGTTCTCTTCTTACTTGTGTTTTGATCTTCAGATCGCTTCCTTGTTGACTCCTAACCTTGTGACTACCTTTGTTGCTATTCCTCTTTCTCATTGTGCTTGCTCTTATGCAACCAAATTTGTGCTACGAGAGAATGCGTGTGGGTTGTATGTTCAGTAAATGGTGCCATGATTAGCAATCTACGGTGCATGACAAAAACCGAGGGCATCCTGTGGACTGCGCAGCCACAAGGTTGTGCTTTGCTTTCGACGCGACTGGTATTGAGGTTTCTAGTCATGATCCATTGCAGGACTGCATCGATGTGTTATTTTCACGTGAGCTCCTCCTTGATTATCTCTCCTTATCTTGTCAAAAGATCTGTACGTTGAATCAAATGCAATTGGACTCCCTTTTGAAGTCGTCCAATGGTTAACCTTTGAAGAACAGGTCACTAACAGGAACATAAATAGACTGCAAGAGGTGGTAGACAAGTGACTCCACTTGGTTGTCCCTGTAATGACGTCGGTCATCTAGTGAGCAACTTATGTCATTTTCGTTGGATCAGAAAGGTGCACCACACTTAAGGTTAAACAAGTAATCAGTCGGATGATAAATGGACCAAGATATTGTGTGCTGTAATAGGTCACCTAGTATATATGAGTTCCTGTCCAAGTTCTCAATCTTTAGGTGCATAAGGATTGCGTGAGACGAAACTGACCTTCTTTGGTGTGACCCTTTCTGCTGACTTCAGTGGCGACCATCTAGTATGCTTCACCACAATTTTTATTATTAGAAGTGAAGATTTGGAACCTTTTTAGTGTTGAGGGACAACTGATTAGTTACCAGTGGGAAAGTTAGTCTTCAGTTAGGTAACGACTAGTTGGTAACTATGAAGACCAGATCTCATAGAACGATGTTGATCAAGGAAACAGCAAACCTAGCCCTGCAATACAAGTGCTACTTCTTCTCCAAATGTGCTATCAAGTCAATTCCATCTTGGACAATCACGTATATAGTGCAAGATGTTGTTCAGCTAAGTAAAGAACTAGAGAAAGCATATCCCTAGTTTCGATCAGCATCATTGTGCCCCTAGGTACCACAAACGGATTTGTTCAAGGCTCTATTGAACGAGGTGCCAGAGAATATTCAGAAACGGTTCCTTATCTATATAGGGATGCCCGCCATGTGGGGTAATGCTTTGTGCCCTGTGAAAATAGCCCACAAGTCCAATGTTTGTGCATCGTCGAGTTGGTGTCTAAATCAATGGTTGAGGTTGTTTCCTAAGAGGCATGTAAGGAAAGTAAATGTACAAGTATTTAGTATACACTTGTATCACTCTTCGTACATCGAGGACGAAGTACGTAGGATAGTGCTATCTTGGATTTCTTTCAAAGTAACAATACTTCATGAAGGCCAACGAAGGAAATTCTTCAGACAGCAGCTTACGACGAAGAGCAAGTATCAAAAAGTGTCTTGACCCAATTAGCCTCTCTGATACTCCAAAGTTAAGTAGCCTAAGGCTATCACTGATATTGGAAAATGAAGGACATGCTTCTCTTCCCTTAAAGGTCTTTTTGCGATCGAATCTCTCGGCGAGATTCCTATAAGGGGAGGGCTCAGAACACCCCAGTGTTTGTCACCAATTAAGCAATGGGTTTAAACTCAAACATGACATGTTAAGTGGTGATGAAAGTTTCAAGATCAAATCTACAAAATGAGCGACCACTTAAACTTGGACCATGCACCATTGCTTACATGTTGCCCTTTCAAAAGTATGCTTGAGTAATGTTGGATCTACTGCTTTCATGTGCCCCACATCAATTTCCACCCACATGGATGATTGGAAAAGTTTAAATGAAGTTTGGAATCAAAAAGTTACATGGAATGATAAGTTATAATCTTTCTTGGATTGCTTTATTAAGTGAATGGAATTATAGATCGTCAACCAAACCTTGCTACCTTGCCCAAACGACTCAAATTGAAATCTACAACAAAAGTCATGAAGGGTTCGTGTTGAGCGGAGGACAAGAAAATACCTTCATCGGTCTAAAACTTGGATTTAAGCTTTCTGGCGATGCTACTTTGACCTGTGTTGACCAATCACTTATAGTGCTTGCATGGAGTTGCACCTTAAATCAAAGTTGAAGTTTGAGTAGAGTAGAACAAACTTTGTTTAATGGTCAAGAGCTAGATCAGCTTTGAAGCAAGTCAAACCGAGCCCTCAAGTTGGAATCCATGGCTGTTTTGGAGCTCAAAAATTTGGCTAAGTCCTTAATGGACCAAACTGAGATTTCAGCTTTTCGTTTACCCTTCTTTGGAGCCTTGTATCTCTCCAACCAGGCCGAATCAGACTTTGACGCCTTAAGAAAAGTTGGAGATGTCGCGTAGATCTACAACTTTTATTAATAGAGTTTTTGCTAACTCGTGTCGTGGTTTAAGAGTTACTGAGGCACGAAGATTGAGATTTCAGGCGTGTTTGTTTGAGAATTTTTGAATTTGGAGTTCGGTGGCCGACCGTGCAGTCTGCTTGCTGCCGGGTGGCCTCCATGCACTACGCTGCTTCTCGCCAGCTCGCCTTCTCTTCCAGTTGAAGACCGACGCTGCCTCTCAAGAGCTCCCACTCACTCTCTCCTCTCCTTTTCCCTCCCTTCTCCTGCTCTCTCTCAACCAACCGCACTTGCCGCTTGCCATGGCCATGAGCTGCACTCCATGGCCGCCCGTGCCCCTGCCCCTCTCCTCTCCTCCTTCCTCCAGCTGCTCTGCCTGCACATGTTGTTAGCCCACAGAGAGACCATGCCACCACCATGGCCTCGCCTCGTCGAGCCTCGCCGTCCTTCCTCTGCAGACCCGAGCCGGCCGTGTCAGAGGGAGTTGCCGAGCCGAAGCCAGCCAGCATGCCTGACCATGGCGTCGTCAGGCCAGCTGCCGGCATGCCTCGTCGACCGGAGCACCTCGACCTTGGCCTGCTCCTCCCCACCGGACAGCCCGGCCACCTCCCCGGCGACCTCACACCGGCCACACGGTAGTCATTTTTTTTTCTGCGTCCAAATTTGTTTGAGGAAGAAGAAGAAGGAGTAAATAAGAAATAGAAGCTCTTTCATGTGTTCACTTTGCATAAATGCCAGACACATATATTTACATATATGGGCTTTGTTGGTTTCTAAGATTTCCAGGGTTCCTAATGCAAAAGTATTTTCATTTTTTTTCGGATTAATCTTTTCTTTTGCAGATTTCTGTGCTGAACTTTGGAAAATCGTAATAATTAGTAGAAAAATCGTAAAATAACAAATGTGGACTTTTTGGAATCCTTGTGAAATTCTCTATGCACTAGATCTATAATATGTCAGGTTTTAGTTTAAAGTTGTAGCTGTAAAAATGGATTTGTGCAGTTAGGGTTTGAATGCTAGTCTTACTTGTTTTTTTTTATAACTGCAGTTGATTTGCTCAAATAAATGTGAAATTTTTGTGGAGTGCTACTAAGGTGATTGTTGTTGTCTGGTAAAAATTTCATGAGTTTAGGATTTATAGTTTAAGAGTTATAAAAATAACAAATGCCCTGTTTTGATTTGCTCCTATTCGGAACAGTTCTGCATGTTTGAATTAATTGGCTCAGTTAAGTTATGAATCATGATTTGATGACAATACATGAGTTTTAGTACTTTTCTTAAGCTTTCCAAAAAGTTAAATATTATGATTTTTGGCTAAGTAGCTCTTGAGTTATGCTTGCTTAAATCTCTGTGGCTGTTTCTGCCCAAACCCAGACAGGGTTTCCTTGTTCTTACTGTGGAGCCTTCTTACTAGTAGAATTAGCTTTAGGTGTTTACAACAAAGTTGTTTAGAATTTGCTAAGCTTTCTAAAGAGTCTAGAACCACATTTATTGGACATGTATAACTCCATTTATAGCTGTTTAAAGTGGCATGTCAGTTTCTGTCTATGTTTTGGACAGAGATGCAATTATTGGATTAATTGACCCTTCTAACTGTAGAATCATCTTAATATGAGAATAAGAAAGTTGTAGGTAACTTCCTAGGCTTTTCAAAAAGTTATGGTTCATGTTTGTTGGAAGTTTAGAACTCCAGTTATGCTTCTCTGAAGATGCTATCAGTTTTCTATACCACAGCTGTTGGGCTGGATTTGTAGTTTTGCTTGTGCAATTATTTTCGTGGTGTAAATGATGTTTTCTATGGTTGTAGTGAATACAAAAGTTGTAGCAAATTTCATGATCTTGCTTGTGTTCAAATTGTAAGGCCTTAGGCCAGATAGTGTAGGAGTTACATGACTTTTAAGTCTTCTGTCAAGTTTTGATTTTTATTCTGAGCAGATTTGAAAGATGCTAGTGTTTGATCTAGTTAGGATTTGAATGAGTTTTTGTTGATAATAACAAAGTTGTATATAATTCATGTATCTAGATTCTGTTAAAATTTGGTGGTATTTGGCCAAGTAGTTGTGAGTTATGCCTGTTTAAAGTTGGGTTCTGTAATTGATTACTCTCTGTCTTGTTTAGACCAGTTTCTGTAAATGGGTATATTTGACTTAGTTAACTTAAGAATCATGCTAAGATGATTAAATATGAATTGTCTAAAATTTCATAAGCTTTCCATAATGTCTTCTTGCAAGTCATTTGGATTTGTGTAACTCAGTTATAGCTAAATCTTGTAGCTGCTGTTTGCATGTCCAGAAATTGACAGATTCCAATTATAGTTGTTTGCTTGTATATTGCTAAGTGTGGCTCATACCTTTGATGATGGTTGAGTTAGAGTACCTGAGATCTTGGGAAACTTGTGTCATGCTTGGTGTTGTCATCTTCTTTGCTATCGTGGCATTATAAATTGTGCGATATTTAAAGTAAGCAATGCGAAGTGCTTGTGCATGTTAACGTAACCTTGTGCTTGTCTTACTTATCGCATGCTGCATTTATCTATTGCACTTCCATGTATTCATACACATGCATCTTGCATCTCATTTAGGTACGCTAGATGAACCACGTGAAGGATGTGATGTGGAGTCAAACCCGAAGACGGTGTTTGGTGGATCTATCCCAAGATGGAAGGACTAAGCAAGTGCTAGGACCGGAGATGTCACCAAGTTGGTGCAAGCTAATCGAATCGACTTGTGTCGGATCCTGTGCAAGCCCCGGAGCATTTTAAGTCTCCCAAAGATTTTACAAATGATTACTTAAGTACTTATGATTGATGCATTAGGTTATAAGAGTTGAATGGAACCACTTGATGCATATAAATTCCTTGTCCGGATATTACACCTTTAACGGTATAGGTCCGAGGATCGAATATATGCTTAGCCATGCTTAGACCGGTAGAAGTCGGGTGATATCCTGTCACCGCGAGATATAGGTGGATACCGAGCACGGTTGGCTATATTTGCTATCGTGGAACAGAACCATGGGGTAAAAAGAAAATCGAGGCCAAGCGGAGTCTATCGTAGGATGACTCATGGGATTCCGTCTGCTTAGATCAAGGACCGTACCGTTGTTGGAACTTCTGACAAGATTGAACGCATGCCTATCACTTAGTTGGCCGGATAACTCGTTCCGACCGCGAAGCCGAGTAGCTCAACTCAGGCCGGGACCCGTTCATTAGCGCCTCCTGGGGGCGACGATCGACCGAGCCCAAGGGCGAGCTAGGCTGAACGTCCTGGCATCTGGTGTCCCAGACTGTGCGGCGCGCAAAGTACGGACCCGCGAAATGTGTACCGGAGTTGTACCAAAGGTGACCTAAGGTGACCGTTGATCTGGTCTGCCTGGGTTTGTGTTAGGAATAAATTCCCAGCTGGTTGAAATCGATTCGAATCGCCGTCTCTCCCGGATAGTGAGAAACTTGGCTAGCTCCAACATCGTAGTAACTGTGTTATGGAATGTGATGGTTCGAATAAACATGGAATTACTATACCGCTATGGTTACTATTGTATGCTCTAAAAAGAATATACCACATGTTGGCACAGGATAGTTGCTAATCTAGAGATGAATAGTTCTAATTAACTTGATGACAGAATTATAATTGTATAATTGAGTTAATCGCTTTTTATGCAAATTGTTGTCAAGCTACCTCCACTTATAAAGCCTTGCATACCCCTTGGAGTCAATTTTATTTCTGGTTATGACGGGTAAGTCTAGCTGAGTACATTCGAGTACTCAGGGTTTATCCCACCATGTTGCAGGTAAGGTTTTGACCTGCTGAGGATGGTGGCTAACCACCGGTGGGCTCGGTGGCTCTATATTCACTTCTCATCTACATGCTTTTGTCTGAGGATGTCACTTATGCTAGCAATGTATTTGGACTCATGGTAATGAAGTCCTTCGAAAGAAATGTTGTTTTCACTAATCGGTTTTGAAATCCAAACTTGTATTATTATTTATGAACCTAATTGTAATATTATTTCCGCTGCAACTCTGTGTATGTGATGTGTATTTGCTTAATCACGCGATCTTGGTTGCGATGTTGATTTACCGAGGTCCTGCATGACACTCGACGGACTACCGGGTTTATATAAGTGAGAGTATGCGCGTGTCAACGTGTTAAGCGGGGACAGCCGTACTTGATCTTGTATAAATTGGGCGGTTCTGTCACAATTGCTGCATCACAACGCTTCGCATCATGTCATGAAGCGGTAGTCGTCTGATTCGATATGAGCGGTGATCGACCGAGGTTCAAAGGCCAGCCCGTGAAGGGCTCGAGGCCACCTCGCATCAAATAGAGCTAGGGGAGAAAACGCAACTAAGCCCTAGTGGCCTTCGCTCGACCCGCTTAGAAGCGGACAGGGTCATCTCAACCATCTCGTTCGATCCTAACCTCGAGCCGAGTCCACAGAATCTCCATCGAGGAGAGGCCAGTGGACCACTTGAGTCAATCTCCAGAATGACTCAGGCATCAGCCGGGAGGTAGGTTAAGGAGAAGTGGAATGCCACATGAGGGCTATGCCAACCCTATCAGTGAACAACGAACCTAGATTCCACTCGGACATGCCCATTAGCGAGCTCGCCGAGCGCGACACTCGAGCCATTGAGGCAAGTGTCGTTAGCTCAACCCCTCTGGTTGCAGAAACCATGGACGGGGTGACGCATGAAACTTGGCCGACCCCTGCCAAGCTCAATGGGGCTCAGGAGCTCGAGCTACCAAACCCAAACTCAGGAATCCAACTGATCGGGGTTCGAAGGCCGACCCACGAAGGGCTCGAGGCCGCCTCGCATCGAATAGAGCCAGGGGAGAAAATGTAGATGAGCCTCAATGGCCTTTGCCTAACCCTCTTAGAAGCGGACATGGTCATCTCAACCTTCTTGTTCGATCCTAACCTTGAGCCGAGCCCATAGAATCTTCATCGAGGAGAGTCCAGCGGGCCACCTGAGTCACTCTCCCGAACGACTCGGGCATCTACTGGGAGGCAGGTTAAGGAGCAGTGGAATGCCACATAAGGGCTATGCTGACCCCATCATGAATGATGGACCTAGATTTGACTCAAACATGCCCGTTAGCGAGCTCACCGAGCACATCACTCGAGCCATCGAGGCAAGTGACATTAGCTCAACCCCTCCAGTTGTGGAAACCGCGAACAGGGTAACGACCACAAAGATGAGCCGACCCTCGACCGGCCCCCGCTACACGTGGGGGCTCGAGGAAAGTTGGACTCGCAAGGAGACCGAATGTGCGGTCACGAAATGCTAGCTCAGATCTTAGGGAGGGGGTATGTGCGAAAACTAAGAGTAATGTTTCTAGAACAAGAGACGCTTTCTCCTACTAGTTTCGCTATCCTCTCCTCGATCTTTAGTGACACCCGACCCCAGCAATGGTAGGGGTCAGGTCTCACTTGGTGGCGGATAAGGGTATATATATACCATTTCTGAAACAGCCGCCGTGTCCGACCTCTTCCTCACGTTAAAAACCTAGTGGCAAGGTTTGCGGAAACGAACGACTGAGTAAGGCTGGTCAGACTGCAAGAAACCTACGCCCTAGCAGCTCGGCATTCTTGCTTACTAGCAGTCAACATAGAATTTTCGTCCCATGCCGAGGACACGCGTAGCAAGTCGGAACGGTCTGCTCGATGGAGCTATAGATCCACCTAGCTTCAGCATAGGGGTGGTCGATCCTGTGCACTCCTCCCAAGACATGCTAGTCAATTTGACCCTGTAATTGATAAGGAGAGAAAGTTCATCAGTAATTAAGGGTGGAACTTGCCGGTGTTGCCAGACAGTCCTGAATGTGTGGCTATGAGAGCCAATGTGAAAGGAGATCGACTAAATAGTCGATTCCAACATATTCATGAGAATTGATTGGTTAAAGCTCATTGGATTGCATAAGAAGAATTGGTTATCATTCAGGATAAATGTCATTGTTTACACAAATATTAATCAATGACAATAAGATGTCAACAATGACTGGTTTGTGCTGAGCCAATGATTACAAGTAATCGAACCCCTTTTTGTATAAAGAAACAATTCAACACCATTTAACCGTTTAATAAAGATAAATCTAATGAACATGTTAGATCTCATCTATCGCTATGACCAGTGGGGCATGAGGCAGAATCATGCAGGCCGTAGAAATAACGATAGGCTCGATGACCCTAACTCCTTACTAATATCAGTGGGGCATGAAGTAGAATCATGCAGGCTTAATACAATAATAAGATCATGGGGCTAACATATCTTTCAATCTATCTTTACTTCAACGGTCTCGTGATGCAAACTGTTCGTGAAAGCACTCAGATATTGGCTAAAACAGCCAATTCAGGCATAGCACACAGTTAAAGTCATACCTTATCAGGAATAGATCTATCAAATAACGATCCCCAATCCACGGTGCTAACAGTGGGGTGTAAGGCAGAATCACACAGGCCGTGATAACGGACCATGGAACAGTTCTCGCTAGCCAATAAATCTACTCAAGATGCAACATGCCTTATCCGCACGCTATGCACGATCAGGATTGACATAAAACAGCTGATAAAACATAACTCGTCGTTTAAGGTGTAGATTAGATCAATTTAGATTAACAAACGATGGGCTAAACAAGATATAAGGCCGATCTAGATCAATCCCAATCGGGCAGAGTGATATTGCTATAATTAAATACATAATGAAAGTAATAAGCAATACCGGTAACTTAATGAATCTACCAAAGGCTGCCATCCTAAGGTATAGCCGATAACTTGACCTTGATCTAGTTCATGTAGTGGGGGTCGACCGAATCGATGCAGTCATACTTCAACTAGGCAAGAGTCGATAACGAACTTATACCAGAGTCGCAGTGGAGGTCGACCGGATAGATGCAGCCGTACGAATAGAGGTACTTACAACAAGCAGTGGAGGTCGATCGGATCGATGCAGCCATACTTGCTGAAGAACTCGCTGAGATCTACTCTACTCCTACTCCTAAGGGGGGCCGAAGCCGAAAAAGTAAATAACTGGTATATTGGATTGATTGTTGTCCTTTACAATAGTCGGGGCTTGATATTTATACCTCGAACCTGTGCATGACTCCTGTCTAAGCACGACTCATCACAATTTTAACTCTAAAGAAAACATTCTATGTTAAGATAACTTGGACTCTAATCTTTCCCTTTTTGTAGAGTCCAACATGTTTCGTCCTGGCGCCGAACGTAGCCTTTGTCGTTATCCACTGGTGCTATCTGAAGAAAGTTGATTCCAGTTTTTGCATCCGAATCAGCTAGTCCTGATTTGCACGCAATTGATCCCTTGATGACATGATCTTGGGAGCTTTCGAGTCTCTGCGACTCTTCTTCCAAATTTTGGTGTAAACACATGCCCCCCAATTTTGGGATGAAGTAATTTTATTCCAAAATTATCATGTTTGTATCCCTGATTGATCCACAGTCACGGGTAGAGAACCTTGATCCAGGGTCCACTGTTTGTCGCCACTTGCGTCCACTCATGAGCCTATGCCTTAAAACTTTTTACAAGAGTGTCACTGCTTCATGGGCATTTGGATTCACCTTCTTGGGCCGGCTATAAAATGACTATCCGACCCTGGCGAGAGCAACTCAACAATTCAGCCATGTTTTTCTCCCATCTGCTCCCTCGAGCGCCTCTAGTTCCACCAGACTCCCCATGGTCCATTCTCTTGTTACGAAGATCTTGTGCGGCTAGAAGAATTCTTGTGCATAGGGTGATTTTGTCGCTCATTCTAACGCCTTGTCGAGCAATAGGATCAACTACTATGGCTAGGAGAAGTCTTGTGACACCACCTGTGTCTTCTCACCATCCTCGTAGAGCTGTTCTAGTGTTTGCAAGGGCTAAAATGTGTGGACACCTTTCCCTTGTTTGTTCCACTAAACGCCCACCGGGAAAGCCACATGCTTCTTTCCCATCGTTTCTCAATTTACCGAGAAATCGGTTGAGCACATGTTAGGCAGGCGATTTTTCCTCTTCTCGAGCACAACTTTATCAACGGGCCAATGTCGATTCATTTCATGATGATCTTCGGCCTTGCAGGGGCCCAGACTCCCTTCAATCCAAAGAAGCCTTGATAGGTTGATCTCTGGTAAATGTAAAATCTTTGAATCCGTTTCACGACATTTCATAATGCGGGGAAGCAATAATTTCAAATTTGTTATCTCTTTGTTATCCGTTCCCTGAATTCCCGGGGTGTCGTTCCGCCTCTGTTTCTGATTCCAAATTCACACCTTCGGCGAAATCCATATTCTCACCTTCCCGGGCTATATATATACGGGCCGCAGCTGTGGATCGAACAACAAGCCGCTTCGTCTGAAACTCTCTACATCCTTAGTAAATGTAACACCCTGGCTCAGGGCTTAATAGGATTAATAGGATACTCGTATCAACAAGTTGCAACTTCTTTTCTGGAAGCCCATCTCTTAAGAACTCCAAGGTTAAGCGTGCTTAGCCTGGAGCGATGGGTGACCGACCGGGAAGTTCTTCCTGGGGGCACATGAGTGAGGACAAAGTGCGCAGAAAAGACTGGTGTTGGTCTATGAGGGCAGTCTATGTCCTCTGAAAGCTATCAGATATAAGCGGGCCTGGCCTCGAGGAGGCAGGACATTACAGAATGGTATCAAAGCCGACCCTTGCGGTTTCATGGGTGCGTGTGTCAGTTGCGCAGGCATGGTGCGCATGGCTGGTGTGGACCCAGAATGGTCACCTAGCATGGCACATGCGCTGGCACTAGACACACGGACGTGGCCAAGAGGGGACGTTCCTAACCTGGGGTTGACCGACGAGGACGTCGGTCTCCTAAGGGGGTGAGGATGTAACACCCGGCTCAGGGCTTAATAGGATTAATAGGATACTCGTACCAACAAGTTGCAACTTCTTTTCTGGAAGCCCATCTCTTAAGAACTCCTGGTATCAAAGCCGACCCTTGCGGTTTCATGGGTGCGTGTGTCAATTGCGCAAGCATGGTGCGCATGGCTGGTGTGGACCCAGAATGGTCACCCAGCATGGCACATGCGCTGGCACTAGACACACGGACGTGGCCAAGAGTAGACGTTCCTGGCCTAGGGTTGACCGACGAGGACGTCGGCCTCCTAAGGGGGTGAGGATGTAACACCCCGGCTCAGGGCTTAATAGGATTAATAGGATACTCGTACCAACAAGTTGCAACTTCTTTTCTGGAAGCCCATCTCTTAAGAACTCCAAGGTTAAGCGTGCTTAGCCTGGAGCAATGGGTAACCGATCGAGGAAGTTCTTCCCGGGGGCGCATGAGTGAGGACAAAGTGCGTAAAAAAGACTGGTGTTGGTCTGCGAGGGCAGTCTATGTCCTAGGAAAGCTATCAGATGTAAGCGGGGCTGGCCTCGAGGAGGCGGGACGTTACATAGCTTCTGCTTTCTGTAGGTTTGAGATCATGGAGGACAGCAAGAGGTCTGCTGAGGAGGCCCTCGCTGGATTTGCATCATAGCGTCGGCGCTTCCACCGTCAAGAGGGTGCAACTTGCGATGCTCCCGTCGTCCTAGAGCAGAGGGCCGACTCTACTCAGCCCTTGGGGTCATCCTTAGCACCAATTGGTCGCCAGCTCCCCTGCTATCTGAGGAGGCCAAGAGATAACGATGACCTGGTCGCTTCCATTGACCGGACCAGCGAGAAACTTGCCGACTGTCTCTCTATTGCGGAGTCGGCTTTGGTCATAGTTCAAGGCCGATCACCTCCTGAGGCCAACCCGGTGCAGGAGAGGCTGGGCAATGCTGAAGCCAAAATTGTTGGTGAGACATTTACCATAATTTTTTTGTTTCTTCTTCAACTTTTATTCTCCAAGATCCTGCTCACCTCTTCTTCAAATCCTTTAGATCTATTGGCTCAGCTGGAAAACCTTTGTTCGGCTGCAGACTATGCGGCAGGATTTGTTAATGCTAGGGGTGCTGTTCCAGTGGTTTGCTTGCATGACATCCCGAACCGTGTCATAGAAGTTGCTCTTCATGGCGTTCGTCATGGTGCTGCCATGGCGTTGGCTGCTGTGCAAGTTCACTCCGATCACGATCTTTGGCTTCTTCCTCACAGAGCTTTAGTCACCGGATACCCCAGGGATTATGAGTGACTGGTCGAGGATTTCTTCGACGCTGCCAACTCTGTAGCTCTGACCTCCCAGGCCGATGACATAGTAAACAAAGTGTTTTCTGATCTGTAGCTTGTAATAAGTGATATCAGTGAACAACTCCTTCGTTTTCAATGATTTTCACTCCATCCATCACTTTGCTCGTATTTGCCTTGCTCCTACAGGCGATACAAATTGTACTATTTTTTACCCTTCTGGGTTTATCTTCGCACTAGAAGCGTTATCCTTCCGGTATCGGCTATTAGAGTTGGCAGCCGAGCAACTTGGCTGTCAAGTGTTAATCCAAATGTTAGGGTAATATTCCTTCAAATATTCCCCATTTGATTGCTTTGCCGAATCCCTTTCTCCTTTTAGTGTTTCCAAAGTTTAAATATCGCCAGGCGCACAACGTTTGATCCGATAAGGTTTCTCCCGATTATGTGACCATACCGGCTGTCTTGCTTTTGGCTGTCAAGGGTAATCCATCCCCAGCTCTCTCTAGAGTCTCATTGCCATTGACCATCATAAGTATGTCTTTGAGAGCATCCCCAGATCAGCTGAAGAAATTAAGCAGATCGCGAGAGATGATGTTATTCGGCTAGAAATATTGAGAGCGATCCATGATGCTCAAGACTTGAAATATGTATGTCACCGGCTATCTTGTGTAGAATCGATCATACTCTCCGTTATTTAATTATGCTTCTTTTTTCGGCTAAAGAGCCGATTTGATACATCCGATCCCAGACTTCTAATCCAATCAAGTCTGAAAACACGACTTTTATTAAGAGAACCCTTCGATTTCCTGCTTTTAGTTGCTCAACGCCGCACTCCCATCGGCATTAGTGAAGTGGCGCTTCGCCTTCTATTAATTGTGGTTGCCTTTCACACGTCCCAAGGTGTCTACCTCTTCGCTTTAGGTCCTCAAATACCAGCCGATGGTTTTGGCCTCGAACACATCTCCACTTGCAATTGTTCCTTTGTTCTTCTCCGCCTGCCGAAACCCTATAGCAGTTTTCCTCCTCCCTTTTGTAGATCTAATCATCCTTCATGGCCAGAGAAGACAACCGAGGCAAGCGCGCGATGGAGGAAATCCCAGAGGAGAATATGCCAATGAACCAGCGTCTCTGATGCATGAGGTGAGATTGACATTTCTTGTTTATGATGATGACCAGTTCTGATTCGCCGACTCGCCTACAGGTTTGTTGTGAGTGACAGTCTTCGTCCTCTTCCCAGAGCCAACAGGCCTTCTGACGCCGCATCTTCTGTGCCGGTCTCGTCGTCGGATTCTTCCGACTCCTATAATGGCGACGACGCCCGACGCTACCTTCATGAGTGGAGGATGGCTCAGAATTGCTATTTCGAGGCGACTTGGGAGAATGGCCAACTGGAGACTCGCCTCGGGGTCTCTCAGGCCGCCCTTCACATGGCTGAGGAGGAGGCCAGCACCGTCCGAGCGCGGCTGGCCGAGTCTGACACCATGGTAGCGGGTAAGATAAACTCCAGGAGCGCCCTACTTGATTTTCATTATCTTCATCTTGATAGTCTATTATTTCTGTGACTGCCAGCCCTAATGGTCCAGTTGGAGTCTCTCCAACTGGCGGCAAATGTGGCCGTGGACGCCGTCGATGCTCATGGTTCCTCTATCGACACTCATCTCCAAAACATCCCGGTCCGCGTTCGGGAGATCGCCCTCCATGGCGTCCGTCATGGTGCAGCGGTGGCGCTGACCGCAGCACAAGTCCGGACTGGGTACGAGCTCCACGCCATGAAGATTGGTTTCCCAATGGGTGATGGCCCTGAGGAGCATGAGGACCTGCTCAAAGAATTTGTCATGGCAGCGGAGGCCATAGTAGACATCACATCCGCCCAGGATGTGGTGAACAAGATCTTTGATTAGATTGTATCTAGGGTCATCCGATGAACAAAGACTCTAGTTCTTTTTGTGAATGTACCTCAGTGCAATGCTTTTGTGTATGCTTGTTTTTGCTTTTTGTTTTTGCTCTACAGGCGATACATATCGTATCGGCCTTTATTGTCTTTGAAGATTTTCTCTTTTTTGAACTAGAGGCGATACCCTTTCTGGTACCGGCTATTAGAGACGAGGACGAATCGGCTAAGTGTTGATCAAATGTTAGGATAACACTCCGCATAACTTTTTCACATCAAAGGTCAAATGATCAATCAACCCAGGTCAAGAGTCCTATTAAGCGAAACAGAACTTTAAGAAATCCATTAACTCTGAATCGCACTTACACTTTAACTCAACATTCACATACGTCGGCCCAAACCCATCTCCAAGACTCAATGCTTATTTCTCCTTTAATCCAACGGCCGACGTGAAGTCATGATTTTTCTACTAAAATAAACTTTCAGAGCTGATCGCTTGCATCAGCTGTTGGCTTTCATTGCTGATCTTGATGAAACCTCCTTCCTATCACTTGCCAGAAAAACATTCGACATCTCCTAGTTCCCAAAGGACTGGATCGACTATTGCGATGCTCACGGACTCATCAGCGCGAACCAGTTCGACATCATCTCCATGCCATTGAATCAAACACTGATGCATGGTTGATGGTATATAGCAGTTCGCATGAATCCAATCATGACCGAGGAGTAAACTGTATGACCCTTTTCCATCAATGACGAAGAATGTAGTGAGCAGAGTCCTGCTTCCGATTGTTAACTCGATGTTTATTGCCCCCCGGGTCTTAGACGTATTACCCCTGAAGTCCTTAAGCATCATGTCAGTCTCCTTCAGATCTTCTGGTCCTTTGCCAAGTTTACGAAAAGTGGTGTAAGGCATAAGATTGATAGAAGCACCTCCGTCCACCAACATCTTGTTCATCGGCTTCCCATCGATAAGACCTTTCATATATAAAGCTTTTAAGTGCTGATGTTTGACTGGTTTGTCAAATATTGCTTGTTGTACAACCATTAACTTGGCAACTATCTCCTCGTACTCTGATTCATCGAAATCCTAATAAACTTCTTGATCTACCGAAGCTCTGAATTCCGATGGCAATAGAAAAGCCATTTGGATATTAGCCGATGGCTGCTTCCTATCGGGTATTTGCTTGGTATGCCACACTTGAGTTTACTGGGTGCTTGAGCCTGTTCCATTTCTTTATTCCTTAGGTGTTGCACCCTTCTCCTCTAGCTTCTTGTTAAACCTCTTGGGCACCACTGGCCTTCCTGCCACATATATCCTTTTTTAGTGCCTTCCTCTTCATGATCAGCCCAGTCCTGATCAACGACTCTTTTTCCAAGCCGATCATGAACACTTTTATTTTTTAAGCACCGATCTATGTTGTTATGATGATATGCATCTTGAGCATAGATAGACCAGCAGTTGGTTTGAGACTGCCAATACCCCCGATATTGATTGTTGCATTCTGAACAGTCATGTCTGGTAGGCAACTTTAAACCTTCATTCTAGCAATGTTTGAAGAAATGACAATTCCAATGTAATCCGGCTTGTTTCCTTTCATGCGTCTCTTCTTTCAGTTGATGCTGCTACGCTTGATCTTTCAACCAACGCTGATAATCCCTTTCCTTTTGACGTCTTCCCCTACTCATATCGGCTTTTTTGCTTGGCACGATGTCTTCAAATCTCTTTGTACTCGTCAGCCGATATTTGCATCTTGGGGTCGACTGTTCCAGCTTTTTTTGATTTGGTTGATGTTAGGACCTTAGTTTTTCCTTTGAATAGCCCAGCATCAACCATGTTTTGATCTCCTGGGAAAGGATTATCATCAACTTTTATTTTCCGAGGCGTATCAAATTTGAGCCTCCCCTGTTGAATAGCTCTCTGTATATGTTGTCTGAAGATTCTGCATTCATTAGTGGAATGAGAAGTAGCATTATGGAACTTGCAGAATTTCTTATTCTTCAACTGATTAGGGGGCAACATGGCATGACCATCAGGCAACTTGATCTGCCCTTTCTCAAGCAAGAAATCGAAGAGCTTATCTAATTTGGTGACATCAAAGTCATAGCTCTCCTCAACTCTTCTTCCCTAAGGATTTTGCACCATCACTGTCTTCTTGCCCCAATTCCATTCAGCCACAGCAACCTCTTCTTCTTCATCTTCATAGCCATCGTTGACTGAGTATGGATCATGAGCTTTGGCTACTGTGGTACTCTTCTGGAACCGGGTATCTCTGCGCATACTCTGGAATTGGCCATTGAGCACTGCTACTCGTTGAGCCAATTGACCCAAGTTGTCAAATTCTTGTCCCAATAGCTTTTCTTTCCACAATGGTAGCATTCCATGAATAGCTAAAGCAGCTAATTGATCATCGACCAAGTTTAATGAGAAGCATAAGTTCCTGGTTTCTTGGAACCTCTGAAGAAATTCAGTGCCCGATTCATTAGTCTTTTGTCTTATAGTTGTCAGATCGGTAATCTTCTTTTCTCCAGTCCCAGTGTAAAAATATGTGTGAAACTTCTTCTCCAGGTAAGCCCAATTGGTAATGGAATTGACTAGCAATGATGAAAACCAAGTAAAGGCTTGGCCTGATAACGATAGAGAGAAGAAATGAACTCGATGGGCATCCTCCACTGACGCTTCGCCCAATTGTGTAAGATACCAACTGATATGTTCTATCGTGCTTGTGGATTTGCATTTCTCTGTACCTGCTGACCCATCTGTGGATTGAAATCTCGTGTGCCTTGATATCCTGGATTTGGCATCATGTGGAGGGTGTTATAATCTGTGCCACAATGATACCCTTGTGGAATCTCAATCTGCTGGGACCTTTGTTGGCTCGCTGCTTGAAGTCTCTGATTATAGATATAAGGATCTATATCCCTATGGATCATTTGAATTGATGGTGCTATTTTTTGAGCCGACGACGGTATGTGGCCTGATGTGCCAAAATTGATCACCTGGTTCTGACTTTGCCCCGTCGGCTGTTGCACATGCTGTACTGATGGTCCAGGATTGTACTATGTTTGATTTGCAGTAGTTCCTTGAGTTTGTTCAGATGAACCTTGAAGTGTCTGGACATCACCACTACCAGTCGGTGCTGCTTCTTGATGGCTGGTACTGACTTGATTGGTCCCTTGGGTCGACGGATGTGGAATGTTATAATAAGTCGGTCCACCTTGACCAACTGGAAATCCATGAATCGCCTCTTTCATGGTGTTGTGGAATACGTCCATGAAAGCTTCGGTATGGCTTGACATGGCATCACGAATAGATTTATCTACAACCTCCTTAAAGAAACGCATGTCTTCAGCTTCAGTTGTGTCTGTTTGCCCGTGTAACAGAACTCTTGGTAGTGGAAATTTCTGAACAATTGTGTTGTCACATGTTTTGGTGTAGGACAACAGACATTTGTTCTGAAACTCTTCTATAGCTTTGCTGATGATACCCTTATCCCCATCAGGTAAATCTTCAAAATGCAGCATAAGGAGGTCATCGTTGTTGTGAACTACCATGACGATTGTGGGGTCCCACCGGGCGTGCCAAAAACGTGTGTCGACATAGAATTTTTGTCCCATGCTGAGGACACACGCAGCAAGCCGGAAGGGTCTGCTCAATGGAGCTATAGATCCACCTAGCTTCAGCACAGGGGTGGTCGATCCTGTGCACTCCTCCCGAGATGTGCCAGTCAATTTGACCCTGTAATTGACAAGGAGAGAAAGTTCATCAGTAATTAAGGGCGGAACTTGCCGGTGTTGTCAAACAGTCCCGAATGTGCGGCTATGAGAGCCGATGTGAAAGGCGATCGACTAAATAGTCGATTCCAGCATATTCATGAGAATCGATCGGTTAAAGCTCATTAGATTGCATAAGAAGAATCGGTTATCATTCAGGATAAATGTCATTATTTACACAAATATTAATCAATGGCAATAAGATGTCAACAATGACTGGTTTGTGCTGAGCCAATGATTACAAGTAACCGAACCCCTTTTTGTATAAAGAAACAATTCAACAATATTTAACCATTTAATAAAGATAAATCTAATGAACATGTTAGATCTCATCTATCGCTATGATCAGTGGGGCATGAGGCAGAATCATGCAGGCCGTAGAAATAACGATAGACTCGACGACCCTAACTCATTACTAATATCAGTGGGGCATGAGGCAGAATCATGCAGGCCGTAAGACAATAATAAGATCATGGGGCAAACATATCTTTCAACCTATGTTTACATCAACAGTCTTGTGATGCGAACTGTTCGTGAAAGCATTCGATATCGGCTAAAACAGCCGATTCAGGCATAGCGCACAGTTAAAGTCATACCTTATCAGGAATAGATCTATCAAATAATGATCCCCACTCCACAGTGCTAACAGTGGGGTGTGAGGCAGAATCACACAGGCCATGATAACGGGCCATGGAACGGTTCTCGCTAGCCAATAAATCTACTCAAGATGAGACACGCCTTAACCGCACGCTATGCACGATCAGGATTGACATAAAATAGCCGATAAAACATAACTCATCATTTAAGGTGTAGATTAGATCAATTTAGATTAACAAATGATGGGCTAAACAAGATATAAGACTGATCTAGATCAATCCCAATCGGGCAGAGTGATATTGCTATAATTAAATAAATAATAAAAGCAATAAGCAATACTGGTAACTTAATGAATCTACCAAAGGCTGCCATCCTAAGGTAGAGCCGATAACTTGACCTTGATCTAGTTCATGCAGTGGGGGTCGACCGGATCGATGCAGCCATACTTGAACTAGGCAAGAGTCGATAACTAACTTACACCAGAGTCGCAGTGGAGGTCGACCGGATCGATGCAGCCGTACTTGCTGAAGAACTCGCCGAGATCTACTCTACTCCTACTCCTAAGGGTGGCCAGAGCCGAAAAGGTAAATAACTGGTATATTGGATTGATTGTTGTCCTTTACAATAGCCGGGGCTTGATATTTATACCCCAAACCTGCGCATGACTCCTGTCTAAGTACAACTCATCACAATTTTAACCCTAAAGAAAACATTCCTATTTTAAGATAACTTGGACTCTAATCTTTTCCTTTTTGTAGAGTCCAACATTTTTTGTCCTGGCGCCGAACGTAGCCTTTGTCGTTATCCACTGGCGCTATCTGAAGAAAGCCGATTCCAGTTTTTGCATCTGAATCAGCTAGCCCCGATCTACACGCAATTGATCCCTTGATGACATGATCTTGGGAGCTTTCGAGTCCCTGCGACTCTTCTTCTAAATTTTGGTGTAAACACCAGCGTGATCAGAATTACCCCCCTACACCTCGAACTCTACGGTCTTAACAAACGAAAGGGTCAGAATGCATCAACCCCTTTGCACACATAAAAAGGGAGGAAAAACAAATTCGTTCACACCGAAACAAAAGAACAGATTTGATCAAATGAAATGACAAGTTTGTTTAAACGATACACAGGGATCAGAACCTGTCCAATTATTACAAAAATGATCATCTAACCTATCTAACTAATTAGCCCCTCTAGGGGAGAACTACATCTTCTATCATGTCCGCCAGGTCCTACAAAAGGGGAGCCACCACCGCTTCCATCTCCTCCAGCTCGTGGACTTCATAGCCAGGTGCGTAGCTGTGGCTCATCGTCTCTAGATCATTGCTGTCCCTATAATGATAATGAGCAATCGTGAAGGACATATTGACCCTGGCATGAAGGGCACTCCTCTCAAGCTAGCACACCCGAGCCATGATCTCGATGGCATGAGCCACAAGAGAGTTGATCCCCTCCGACCGCACCACATGAAGGTCATCGCAGACCACTTTGAGGGCGGCGCTCAGGATACCAAGCTCATAACTCTCTGCCTAAAGATTCCTCCTCCCCTCGGTAATGTCCATAGCAAGCCCGGTAGAAATGCTCTCGGTCTCTAGCTTCAGGGTCGTCACACTTTTGAGCTTGGCTTGGAGTGAGCCGACCTTCTGCTGCGCGTTGTCGCACTCTTGGTAGGCCTAGTCGTGCTCTTGGAAAGCCTAGTCACAATCCTCGTGAGCCACGCCATGTTCCAAGCAGAGCCTCTCCATGGTTTGGAGTAGTTCATCCTGCTCCTTGTGCAGCCGAGCAACTGCAGCGGCATCCAGGCTCACCCTCTTCTCTAGGGCCATGAGCTTCTCCTCGGCCCCCACCTTCAGTTCCCTTTCCTTCTCAACCTCAGCTAGAAGGTCAAGGATTCATTGGCGGGTCTCGGCGTCCTTCTAGAGCAACTCATCCCGCACCTTCCTAACCCTTGCGTCTTCCTCGTTGTCCTTCCTCGACCTCACCGATAGGGCCTCGAACACCTTCTCGGCCTCGTCAGCATCTCGATGGGCCTTGGCCACCCGTGACCAAAAATTGTCCACCACCTCGGTGAGGGGAGTCAGCTTGGGCACCCTCTACAGGGTGGCAACAAGCTGAGCTATTACCTCCCTCCATAACCGTGCCTCCTCGATGAGGTAGTCCTAGGTTTCCTTGTGTTGATGAAGTAACCGAGACTTCCCTCGGCTACGAGCTATAAGGGACTATAGGAAGACGATGATCAGGATACAAAAAATAGAAAAACGAAGATAAAGGCAAGAAGCAGGATGAAGCAATACCCAACCAGAGGGAACAATGACATTGTGCAACACACCCATGGCGTTGTTCAGGGCCTTGAGCACAGACATGATCCCTATGTTGAGGCCCTCCCGCTCCATGCTCTCGGCGGCATCGTCAAGGGTGAAAAGCGTCGACGCCAGATCCTGTAGATTCGTCCATCAGAGCAGAGGCTCGCCCCAAGAAGGCGAGCCACTGCCCACCGACGTCAGGACCAGGGATGACTCTCTGCCGGCTCCAAGCATCACCGACCCCTCTCACCGTGATGTCCCCGCCAGGATGCCCCCTTTGGCAATGGGAGGGGTCAGTGGTGCAGACGCTAACCCCTCTCCTAGCACACGACTCTCGGGGACCCCTCGGCCGTGTCCCCCTGTGTCTGGCCTACGCCAGGCGTTGTCGCTTGGGCCATCGATGGCATGGGTCAGGCTGGTTCCACAGGCCCCACTACGGTTGCGCCCGGCTGCGACCCATCTATCACGGCCACCGCCACCTCCACCTGCGTTGGTGGTGTCACGACTAGATGTGTCACCCCCGCCACGGCCGGCGCCACGAGCGTGATCGGCAGCCCCGACCGCCCCGTCGTTGGTAGCGGTATCACGGCCATCACTAGCCGCTCCACGACCTCCGAAGGTGCCCCTTGAGCCCCCACGTCCATCCGTCCCACCGAGGGCATAGGCACCACCTTGGGCGGCGCCTGACCAGCCGGCGACACGGTCACACTGGTGTCGCTCCCGCCCGAAACGAGCGCAACGCTAGCCGACGGCTGCCGCCTCAATTGGAGGGCGACGCTCTTCTTCGGCACCAGCGCCAAAGGATTCTGCTACCTGCCGACGCTGCAAGGGACGAAAAACATAAGTCATGATGAAATCCAATCAAAACAGGGAAAACAGAGCAACTGATAACTCACCTCAATGTCGTCGGGCGATAGATGCATTTGGGGGGCGAACCCCTGACCTTTGCTCCGTCTCATCGGAGCGAGGCTGTTTCAAGCCCGCCCCCTGCTCCTAGGTAGAGGGGCTCGCTCCCCTTGGCTCTTGGGGCACAACGGCAGAGCCGCTCGCCTCCGCTGGCACCTTGGGTGCAACGGTAGAGCCACCCGCCCCTATTGGCTCCTGGGGCAGGCCAATGGTATGGCCCGCCTCCGCCGGCTGCCTGGACGTACCCTCCCCTTCGTGGAATGGGAAGGGTCCCGATGCCTACAAGGACAAACCAATACCTGTCAGCACATCCTCATCCTCTAGGTTCTCCTAGTCGATATCGTTGACTACCTCATCGTCGTCTCCATCATAATCATCGCTGTCGGTGTCCTACCCTCAGTCCCACGCCTATAGCTTCCCCTGCTGCTTCCTCTTCTTGTCCTCCTTCACCTTCCTCAGCCGCTCATCCTTAGCATGATTCGCCATCCTCACGGCCAAATCTCTCGACAACAACGCCGGGTGATCCATGAGGATGAGGTCCCTCAGCTGGTCTTGCCCCTCTCAAAGGTAGTATTAAGGGGTCAGGAAATCGATTGAAGAAAAGGCATGAAAAAGGGAGACTTGCGAAGACGATGTAGCCTGACTCCGGATGCATTGGAGGATGCCCCAGCACCAGGTAGATGAAGTCGAGGGTGGCACCCATGTCATCCCGCAAAGGCTCCATCGCCTCCTTGATGCGCTGCACGATCTCAAAGATGGGGAGCATCCCCTCAGCGAACGCCATTCCGTCTAACGACGCCTCAAGCGCCATCGCATATAGCGGGAGCACGTGCTTCATCAATGGCGCCACCCTCCTTGAGTGGTAATCCCCAATGACTCCCGACCCCTTCAGGCCGTTCTCCTTCAAGATGTGGATGGCGGTGATGTGGTCTCAGATCTTCTTCTTGTCCTTCTCCAGGATGCCCCACTTCCTCCACTGCTCTGGGGCCTCTTCGATTAGGGGCCCGGTGAACTCTGGCAGAGGGGCGGTGGCATCATTCTTGAGGTAGGACCACTGCGAGTGCCACCCCTTGTTGGACATTGACAGCCGCATGGATGGGTACTCACCGACCCGATTGTTCCAAAGTTGGATGTCGGTGTAGCCCATCGGCATGTGCAGCTCCTGCCTGCCGCTCTAATCCTTCTTCTTCTGAAGGGTGATGGTGAAGAAGTTCCTTCACAAGTCAAAGTGGAGGCCGATCCCCTGGAATACCTCGCACAGGGCGACGAATGATGCCATTTGCTGGATCCCGTTGGGATTGAGATGTTGCAGCTCGATCTTGTAGTAGTGCAGCAGCCCCGAAGAAATTTGTGAGTAGGGATCGCAAACCCATGCTCGTGGAAGTGGGCGAACGACACCACATAGCCGTTAGGCGGTGACGGCAAATCCTCCTCGACGGGCAGCAGCCACTCCTCGGCCGAGTTCCATGCATGGAGAAGACCGCGACGGATGGGACCCTCCATGCGCTAGAAGGTGATGTCAGAATGGCACCATGGATCCATTGGTGATGGGGGCGGATGGATGCGAGCTCAACGATGATGGAGATGCAGAGGTAGGAAACCTAAGCGATTGGCGGTGACTGTCGTGGCTACAGAGGTGTCGGTGTTTCGGACCGGAGCGTCCTCAACCAACTAGTAAATTTGTACTGCGTGCCCCTAATCCCGGATGGTGATGCAAAGAGACACAAGGTTTATACTGGTTCAAGCAATCAGTGCTCTATGTCCAGTCTAGGAGATCGATCTTGTATTCCTTGCACCGAAGTGCTCATAGTAGGGGGTTACAAGCAGGGCGAGAGAGGGAGCTAGCCCCAAGTCTCTATGCTGAACAGGACGAATTGCTCAAGACGCTGATCTAAGTGTGGGTGCTACGGCCTGTGTTTGTCTTCCTCGTGAGTTCGTATGTGCCTAAGTGTGTTCCAGTTCATGCCCGTGTCCCTCGTCCCTAGCAACAGCCCCGGTCCCTCCCTTTTATAGT